>MU826358.1:1011282-1287707 GCA_029204205.1 Desmophyllum pertusum
ATTTGGCCTAGAAGGCGGCCATGATGGATTGCAATGAGCGCCCGAGATACCAAGAAGGCAGCGGGAAATGTTACCATAGCGACGGGTTCTAGAAGGCAGACCTTCCTAAATGTTTACGTTTCGCGAACTTGTTGGAAACTTCGTGTACAATTTTTAAAGTTATCCGATTGATTGTTGATTTGCAACTAAAAATCAAAGAAACCTCTACGATGAGCCGTAAGAATCCTCTGCAACCTGACGAATGCAAGAGAACATCAAGTCTAGAAACAGTTCTGCCACACCACGAAATTCAGATCGAAAACTTCATGGCAAGAGGGAAGCCTACAAGAGACGAAACGATATGTACGTGAAGGCGATGTACGGTAATACACTGGAAAAGGAAGAAGTCAGGTAAGTTTAGTGTTGAAGTCAATATAATTGTCGAAAGGTTATAAAACCACTTTTAACCTCTTAGAAGTGGCAATGAAATCAAACAAAGAACTGATTAACTTCCGTCACTTTTTAAAAGAAGAAGCCATTAAAAGCTGTTTATTACATTTGTACATCTATACCAAGTCGTTTTCTACGATTCCAAACATTATCAGTATTATATAGGAACAGTTATCAACTTCCAATTGTTTTATAATTCACCTAGAGCAAATTTTGAACCAATGTTTGGTGAAGGAAAAGCTTTTGCTAAAGCCGGGCAGGCCCCGCAAAAAGCGCAAAGGGCCCGGGGGTGTCTACTTGACCCATGTTTGGGTATAGGGGTGCCACTGAGGGTTTGAAAAACCTGACCCTGTTTAGGACAAAAAATAAATAAAAATACCTAAAATTGAAATTATTGAATAAAGTTTCAGGAAACATTACATGGTACGTGTTGTTTGCCATCCTTACAATGTGTTTAAACGCAATTTTGAGCGATTTTAGTTCAAGTTACCTTACCATGTATTATATAGTGAGAAGGAAGGAGTGTTCCGGCTGAATAATATTAGAATATTAAACAATGGAATCATCGAATTCACCGCTCGACTCGTCTCGAAATTCGCTCGAATTTCCGCACTAAAATAGGTTAGGCTCCCAGTCTGACTTAACGCCTCGATAATAGCATGTCAAACAAATGTCTTTGGAAAACCAATTGGACATACCTCGCTATCCAAAGGAATTGGACGCTATACAAATTCAAAAACCGTTTCAAAATATGTCCGTGAAGCTCACAATTGTCCCGCTTGAGCGCGGTTAGCACTGGACACCAGTCAAATTAAGCCCAAATGGGGGGGGGGGGTCACACTACTTTTTATCTTTGTTCGATCCGTCGATCAGGGATTAACTTGTGATGCACTAGCATCCCATCCAGGGGGAGTAGCAATACTCCTACTCTGCTTTCTTTGCTAAAGAAACTGGATAAGCTCCGGCAGTGTGGGCCAGTTTGGCTCGAGTGTAACCTGCGATCAGGCGTTCTTTTCCTTTTCGCGGAGAACGAGAGCGCGGAGAGCCTCCTCTCTTCGAGGAGGCCTGATCGCAGGTTAGCTCGAGTGCGGCTTCACTATATAATTTTATAAGCTTTAAAACACAATCAATAGCACACTTGCACGGTGTCGTCATTTGACTACAACTACCAGAATTCATTTCGTTTTTCCTTTATTATTCAAAATTTTAAATCCCATTGGGGTTTAAATAACAATGGCTCTAATTAGCATGAGAAAAAGAAAAACTGGAGGATTGTGGTAGTTGTAGTCAAATGACGCCATCATGCAAATCTCCTATTCTTATATTTACTTGTAGGCAAGACAGCCGGACAGCTTTATTGCAACAAATAAAGGACAAGGACATGGCGGACAAAAGCGCGATGACAGAGAAGACCAAGGAGAGTGACTTTGCTATCAGTTATGACAGGATCTGCCTACAGCAGGATAAAGAAGATCGAATCAACAGGCGCGCATATCTGCAACAGTTTAGGGATGAAAACAAAAGGGTAACATTTTCTCATTTGTTTTTCTTATTGATTTTATTAAATTAATTAATTATAGTCTATAAATATTAACATACATGTAAAATGTACAGTAGGGTGTGACACTGGCTATTGTTAAAATGTTAAAAAAGCAACCATGTCATCTATGGCATTAAACAAGACGTTCCGCTATAAAAGGGATGGCACCTCCCACATTTCGGGTGCGAAATGCAAATTTGTACTCTTGCAGTCGTGGCGCGTTGTTAGGTCAAGCGTCCTGCAAACTAAACATGCTTCAAAATCTCATGAAACCAAAATATACATACAGGGTATCATTAACAAAAATAAGATATAACTTGCTAATGTTTAACAGAACATTCTTAGAAAAAAATGAAAAACAAATTTTATCAGTAACGGTCGTACAAAAAGCACAGGTTGTTTGTCAGCTGTTTACGCTTTGATGGTTGATTGACAACTGAGGTGTGAGAATGGCCAGGCCAGGCCCTTTTATACCGGAACTTCTTGTTTAATCAGTTCTTTATAAACTTATTATTTTTCTATCGTTTTTACTAGTTGATGGAGGTCCGTGCAGATCAACTGAAAAAGATCACTCAAGCCAAAGCATATGGAAGAGAGAAATCTTCTTCAGCAAAGCCCAGTAAACTGGAGTCACACACTGCATTGATCACATACAAACTCCAAACACAATAGACGCTGCCCTAGTTTATTAGGAAGCTATTTATTTTATTGATAGTTAATATAAAAAACCAGAACAAATTTCATGTGCTCATTTTGAGGTGTTACTGTAAAAAGTGGAAGCTGGTTGCATTTTAATGAATCAAGTCAGTTCAAACTAACAGTGTAAAATTTTCCGTGTGTGACAAAAGGACAAGGCTTTTCAAATCAAGTTTATGTATTGTTTCTAGTAAAAGATTTTAAAGATGGTGTGTGTAATAAACAGCTGAGTGGTTATTAAAAAAATATAATGATAAATAACAGCCGTTATCTTTTTCAAAATACAGGTACCATAAAATTCAATGATTTTATTAGCTGGGCACTTATAAAGTTCAGAGTGAAAGATTCAATTGTCAGTCGGTAATAAGAAAGCAGCCCTCTCAACTTAGTCAGGAGACGCGGTGGTCTAATGGTTAAGCACTTGGACTCTAGATTAAGTGGTCCGGGTTCAAGCGCTGGCCAGGATCATTGTATTATGTTCTTCGACATACACTTTAGGAGTAAAAAATGTGTACTGCTGACAAAATGCTGGGGCGTACAACTGCAATGGACTAGCATCCCATCCAGGGAGAGTAGCAATACTCCTAGTCGGCTTCATGCTATGGATTTAATTAGGATAAAGCTCCGGCAGTATGCCCGAGTATGGCTTTACCTTTTGGCAAAAATCTGTTATCGACTTGAGAAGGCATGACATGCAGTGATTCAGTGAACAGGCACCTTCTGGTGACAACCTTGTGGTTGTGGTCTCTTATCTAGATTAACATGACAAACAACCATTATTATCCTTCCATATTTTCATGCTCTTGGTGTTCTTGTGCGTCATGTTGATTTTCCTGCGCATCACCTTGGTTGTCCTGTGCATCAGGTTGGTTTTCCTGCGCATCATGTTGGTAATCCTGTGCATCAGATTGGAGTTCCTGTGCATCAGGTTGATTTTCCTGTGCATCACCTTGGTTTCCCTGTGCATCATGTGAAGGACCAGGAATCTATTGAGTAAGCAGCACAGTCAAGTCATTAGGATCTGAGAACGAGTACGACTTTTGCATGCGAGAGGTCTGGGTCCCAGGCTGATGTTGCCGTCTTGTCACCGTCATGGAATGGAATGGAATGAAAACTTTATTGCAACTCCCTACAAGGGTTTTTCAGTTACATAACTACTTATAACCTACTTTATTAAGCCCCCCCCCCCTCTCTTTCCCCCTACTTATAACTACACAAATCCTCAGCTCGCAACAAAAAAGTTTCAGAAATTTTACCAAAAGAGTGCGAGTACATTACTTGTTCAGTCAGTTTTGGAAATGTTTAGTAAAAAAGTGACCTTATCACGATTGGAGCATTGTGCAATATGATGAATGACAAAAAGTCATACTCGTTCTCGGATCTGAACGTCGCTATTTGAAGGGGTATTTTATTATGGGCTGCAAAATAACTTGACATAGTTTGTTGCGGACTCCGGGGGACTCCGCACCCATATAAAAGCGGAGGTGATCAATTTGGAAAAGGTATGGCGATCACTCCTGTCGGTGGGAGTCCATCCCCGGCACTAATTATCCCATATACCTTTGTTTAATAATATTGGTAATCAATAATAATTATTAGTGACATTGAAAAAACCTTATTATGACCCCTGCCCTAGAGTTCTCTAAAAATATGTCCACAACACAGATTCTGATTGGTTTAATTGTCCTCTTTATCTATAGTCAATAAGAGAACCAAACATCTTTTCAAGGAGGGAGGAATAGAAAGTGCATTAATTTTTGTCAACAGATGTTTTTTTTACTGCTTGTTACAGCTAGCCTGCACTCACTCAGGACCCAAAGTGCACAGCTACATGTATCCTGCATAGCAGATCATGAATTTCAACTGTCAAATCCGTCAAGGATTTTGGCGTTGGTTCGCAGACGGATTTAACAGTGGAATTTGTCTGCAATGCAGGCTAGTTACTGCTGGCACAAGTATTTCATATCAGTGTACATTGGTGCCAGTTACAGCTGGCACAGGCATCAATGGATTTTATTAATGTCATATAAAAAATTAATGTTTTAGTCACCTGTTCCTTTTCCTTTTCTACCAGGAAAACCCTGGTCATTTCCAGTGTTTTTGTGGTATTGTACCTGTACTTCAACTGTTTTTGATCCCTCATCATTTGACTCTAATAGAAATAGAAAACAAAATATAAAAGGTAATGCTTGAAGACCTGTCAACATCATTCCAAATTACAAGATGATGAGTAATCATGTTATTACCAGTCAAAATAAACCCTTTCACTCCCAGAGTCAAACCTTGAGTCAGTAACTGTGGTAAGTTGTACAAGGTGATTCTAACTTTTAAGTCTGTGGATGAAACCCTAGTGTGTGACCATTCAGATGAAAGCTATTGAGCAGTACTTTCATGTGGTGCTGTTTGTTTTGACAATTTTGCAAAACAGAATTCATGATTTCTCCCTCAGTTTCGAAACTGCTCACTCTTGGGAGTGAAAGAGTTAAAGTCTCTCAAAATACAAGACTGAACTCAACTTAGTCATGATCACGCAGGGCAATGCTACATGTACATGTATACCAGGATGGGGGTGTTAGCAACATATTACTAACTTTGCCAGTTCTACTTCAACGATTTTTGCTAGTAAGTTACTTGAGAGTATCACTCCTGGTAAATCAGACAACATGCAGCAAGCAAACATTAATTTGCTTATTCGGTATTTGTACAAACCAAGACAGTGGAAAATAGTGCTTATTATGGGATAGCAGCATACTGTACAAGTCAAAGACAGGGGTGGATCCAGAATTTCTGAAAGGGGGTTACACATGTGTAAGTTGGGGGAGGGACAGGGGGTCTCATTGAACTTCTTGTTTCCCATATACCTTGTAGTCCCAGTTCCCGCCCCTTCTGTTGTGGTTGGACCCACTTCTTTGTGCTTTTTCTTTTGAAAAAATGTTATATGCAGTGTTGCAAAAAAACTGTTCCTATTTCTCCCGGTTTCTGCACTCTCTTCTCCCACCTCCTGTAGACTTCCTGCCACCCCCTGCTTCCCCCCCCCCCCCCCCCCCCCCCTCCCCCCACAACTTATAATAATTATATTAAGTGCAAAACGTGCAAGTCCCTTGAGGGGTCTGGAGGCATACTTCTCCAGAACAAGACAAGCACAAAGTCATAAACAACTTCAAAGAGGGGATTGCGACCCCCTATTACCCCCCCCCCCCCCCTGGATCCACCTATGAAAGATATCAAAAGTCAAAATTGATTGTTGACAGAGGAAACTCTGCATGCATCTAACAAACCTGTGGTTACACTGTATAATGACAATGTGATTACTAAGCACATTGTACAGTGTTACTACAGGTTGTTATATAATAATTATTTATTTTAATATAGTTAATAATTATTTCATTATAAATAAAATTAAAAAAGATATAAAACAAGCTACTGTTATATTATTAGTCTTGTAAGTGCCTACTTACCTAGTCCTCAAATAGTACATGTGTGCCAATAGCTTCTGAAAAAAAATAGAAAGTTGTGTTTGATGACTGTACAATGTTACTACAGTAGCTTGTTTGGTTGATTGGGCAAAGAAGCAAACATACGGCATAATTATGGGAGCCAGGTAATTATTGCGAGGTAACTTTAGTATTTTCCAGATATTGATGGAATATTCAATTAAACCTGTTTAAATACTTCAATATTGTCCATCCTCTCCAAAAGATAATGTATACAATATACATGTACACTGCATTCATGACAGTAAACCAGCAACATTGTTATACCTGCCAACTTTTCCTAAGTCGACTGCGTGTGATTTTCGTATCCATATTACCCGAATTTCCGAAAACTTTCCGACGACTTCCGAACATTGCCGAAGATGTTCCGACGACTTCCGAACATTGCCGAAGATTCCCAAAGATGTTCCGATGATTTCCGAAGGCTGCCGAATGTCGCGGTGCGAAGCTAAAAATCCCGGCGCCATCTTGCCAAGATCACGCTTATCTCAAACGCGACATTTAGCGCCGTTCATTGGACTATTTTGGGTGGAAATTGAATCCAATTTTTCACGTTAATGGTTAATGAACAAGTAGTCCGGAATTGTGAGTCAGGCGTGTGAAATTGTCATGTGTGCGTGTGATCGATGTTTTCGATCCGCAGGCGTGTGACACACGCATAATGCGTGTGAGTTGGCAGGTATACATTGTTACTTTTAACTTACATGTTGTACAGTCAAACCTCTATTAAGCGGTCACCCTTGGGAGATAGCCAACTGAACGCCTAATAGACTGACCACTTAAAGGGGCACTGTCACGGATTCGCATGCGCGAAAACTGCTCACTTCCTGTCGACCATAAATTATTTGGCCGCCATTCCATAATGACGGTTAGTGAAAATATTTGCATGTATTTTGTTTCTAATCACGATTATGTAAAACAGATAAAGTCATAATATTACTGTAACAGCGTGCGCTGTTCGCATACGTATTTCCGAAACATGATTTGCATACAAAATATTTTTGCAACAGCCGTAACGCAACGCACTTTTGACAGCCAAGCTTAGATTTATCCATTTGTACAGAAGTTTTCAACGGATAAACCGTTGCCGTTGGAAGTCTTGGAACGGCCGCTCAATATTTTTCTCAACGGATTACCTGGCTTAGCTTCGAACGGGTGAAGATTTTTTCTGAACGGGTAGCAGCAGCCGTTGGAACGGCTGAAGATTTTTTTCGAACGGGTAGCGGCAGCAGTTCGAAAAAATTTTTCGAACGGGTAGTGGCAGCCGTTCGGCTTGCTAACCGTTCGGGTAGTGAACGGCTTTTAGCCTTTCGAATGGAAAGCCGTGTTGTACGTTTTCGCGTGAGAGGTCACAGCTGAGGTCACATCTGTTTCGATCACTCGTCTCCTCAACAACAAATGTGTCGCGAAGACAGTATCTTATCACTGTATCCTTCGTAACCTGCAACGAATTTCGCTTCAAGCCATGTTTTTGAAACTGTTATCTTCAAGATAAATGCGTTTATGGGGTTTTGTCCACGCTCTCTTGGCTCTTGTCGGGGTATTGAATATTCTTTTTTCGCCCAGAATTACTACGCTTTCCACCGTGCCGCCGCCACCACTAGTCGACGCCATTTGGATTTGGCAACTCAAACTTGAAAAAGTTGGCCCAACCTTTTCAAGTTCGACTTGCGAGACTGGCGCATGCGTCCTTGTGACAGTGCCCCTTTAAGTGTCATTGCCAGAGAAAACCGGGCAGCAGCAAAAGATCGAGGTCGGCCGTTTACCTTCATCTTTTCACAGTATAAAAGCTACCTGAAAAGATAAACAACGGTGGCATTTGCAGAGGAAGAGGTGTTTTTTTCTTGAAGATATCATTATCTCATGAATTTGGGCCCTCCAGCGGCCAAAAATAACCGAAATGTTGGGCAACTTTGGGTTAACCAAAAAGGCAATTAAAAAGACTTCCAAAAGTTCCAATTGATTTTGTATAATACCTATCCCCTTATTAGTTGAATAAGATTTACTAAACGTCCTTTGCTTTAATACTACGTTTTTTACGTGGTGCTAAAAATCGTCGCCGAATCGCTAATGAGCTTGACCCAAATTTTAGCCATTTTCAGAGGGCTGTTTCACAAAAGTGCGGCAGTTTATTTTGAAAGTAAAATCATTCTACAATAGACTGTTGTACTGTTATTAAAATTCAGTTGAGTTAAAATTGGTATCTAGAAGTAAATTGGGGAAAACGACCTCGGAATGTGCCATTAAAATGTTCAGTCACAAATATTTCCCACCAAATTTCTCTTGGAGGATATCATCTTGAAGTTCGACTTCCTGCGATTGTTGTCCGTAATTCACTAAAAGGTTGTTTGAAAGTAAATAAACTTGTTTCCCGGACTTCGTGACAAAGTGCATGTACTTGACTGTCGATATTTACATTTTATCTCATTCTGATAACTCAGACAAAAAATTTTTCACAAATTTTTTTTTCACACACTCACGAAATTTTTTGTTACGTCACGCTGCATGGTAAAACTAGAATGTATCTACAGTTGGTCTTTTTGACTGTAGCGAATAGTGTTAAAGGAATAATACCTCATTTTCTATGTCTTTATTCTCTGATAAATATCATAGCAAGTTATTTGCCTCCCGAGATGGCGTAGAGAGAACCCAGACAAATAAGTGCCAAACTTCGCTACATTTGAACTCAGTACGAAGTTAAATTACTTTTTCGCTTTCATAACCAAAGTAAAAATTAACGCCCAAATAGAACATTTAACCTTTGCCTATTGAACACAATCTCCATGCAGTTAGTCTGGTGGAACTCGCTGAATGAATCAAAGCGTCTTTACAATTGCAACTTTTCTCAACTCTCCGGTTTATGCCCGATTTCTACTGCGGAAATCAAAATCCTCAACTTGAAAATATTTTATTTTCAAATCACTCAAAAGTTAAAGCCACCATAAAGCCTTTACCTTTCTCCAACAGCTTACTGGTTGGTCGTCTTATTAATCTATTGTAAACAATTCGTGATTTTCGCCGAGTGACTGATCAACCGGGCCAGGTGTTTTTTTTTTGCGTATAAACTACAAGAGAAAAGTTCAAATCAACTCCCTGACTAAGCTTGCATTGTCCAAATAATAATAATAATAATAATAATAATAATAAAAACGTTGCCATGATATAGTGACAAAACTCCCAGCATAGATCATCCACCCGCTTCAGTAGGTTGAATCTGGATGACCAAGTGGTAATTATGGCGATTACACGTACGTATATACCCAAGATGATCTAAGAGAAGCATTCCCCCATACATGGAACTTTCAGTCCATAGCTGAGATATTTTAATTAAGAGTACTACCTGATCAGTCAGTTCGAGTGACGTGACGTCGGAAATAAAAATAACTTTCACAGCATGGCGCGAAACTATTAATAGATTTAAAAAAATTATCTAATCATGAGTCACAGGGAATCCTTCTCTTAGATCATCCTCTCTTGATATACTGCCGTCTGGGATGCGCTTTCTTTTTACAAAACTATTTACAAAATACCCAAACGAGTTGCAAAAGTCGCCTACCCGTTCTTGTTATTATCCTCGACGATGCAACATTTCCGCTCGTGAAAAAGGCTTAACTACCATATCTGAAATGATCATCGCCATAAAAATTATGTTATAACTGTTATCGTAGCAAAGTAAAACTGGCATTCCAGTGTTTCATACCACCCGTGTTTACATATAGCTTCATGCAAATCGGTACGCAACCAAACAGAGCGCACGTTATTACATTTTCTCTAGTTCGTTGTGGGATAAGGATCTCGTCAAACTGCACACCTTACAATCTCGTTCCCAGTGCCCTCGTTACCCTTATCCAGCGGCGGAACGGGCAAGGAGATACTCTGGGAAAAAGCGTTCCGCCTTAACAGGATTCTTGAACTTCTGGTTTTACTGCGCATGTCATACCAAAGGTCCTAGTTGCCCGTTCCTGCCGCTGGACAAGGGTAACGAGCGCTCTGGAAAAGAGATTGGACACCTTACAGGATGACTTGTAGACTGCGAATAACATGCGCATTCAGGTTTGGAAACATGTGCATGTTTTCACATACGTTTCCAGTGGTTCAATGAATGACTTCTTCCTCACTGGTGACCCGACAACAGTTACTTGTAGGCTCTCGCAAATCTCTCTTAGCTCAGCTACTTTCAGCTTGCTAAGTTTCTTTGCTTTTGATAGCTCACAAACGTTTCTCTTTCCGACTTCAATGGGATGTTGAGTCACAGTCATGTCATGAAGCACTGCTTTGCGTAAACCGTCGATGGCAATTTCAGATTCTAGGGCTTCTAAGTCTTCCTCTGGAATTTCTTTGTTGACTTCTTCTAACTGGCCCGTTTGCATTCGGCGTTGTTTTGCTGATAGCCGCGAGAAAAAACTGCTAATGTGCTGCGCTGTTCTCCACTCTTCTGTTCTGAACACTGATAATGTCCACTCTCGTCCTTGACGAACTTCATTTCAAGGGATACCTGGACTGGATCCGCCTTTAGTCCACTTCTTGCTCCTGCGTCAAATTTCTGCACCAAATAGGCCTTTACGTGATCCTCCATTCTTGCTGGCTTTTTGGTGGTTTTAAGGGCCCAGCCTATTGACCGGCTGCCTCTGTTGATTGAAGAGGAGGGTTGATCATGATGTGCGGGACTTGATTCATATTCATAGGAAGGACCGGGAACGTTCACACCAGTTACCGTCTCAGCCCACTTCTTTCTGATGGAATCATACAGGGATTCAGATTCTAGTTCTCTGATGTGCTTCCCTGAATCCATGTGGGCATCGGCTTCTGCCTCTGTCTTAAAAGTTAGAACGCACCCAGTTTCGCTGCATGAGAAAATTTCAGTGCTAGGCCTGGCGCTTTCTAGGACAGTACCCCGCTCTTTCGTTCTGGGACTGAACGGCTCGATGATTTTAAGCCCGGTGTTTCCTTGTTTCTCGAAACTCAGTTCGTCATACGCAAGAAGGCGCCCAGGTCCAACGTTATAGGCGACTCTTCTGATCCAAAAGAACAGTACATGTTTATGTTTTAAGCTTAAGAAAGAAAGACTAAACACTTGTCGTTTGAGCGGTCTGACCTTTAATACGTGACGTGTCACGCGTTCGTCGCTAAAGTGGAAACTACACAATATTTGTAAACAAACTGTTTGCAATATTTGTTCAGCTAATTTAGAATAGAGTCTGATGTCTACAGATAATTTGCTTAAAATTTGTTATTCGTGATAGAAACCAAAGAACTGAGTTTTATCATGTAGCGTGACTTAATGTAACAAAAAACTTTTGCAGGAAAATTGAGCTGAGTGTCTTACAGACATATTGAAATGTTTAAGATGAAATGTAAATATCGACTCCGCAGTGTGAACTCTATTCCGAATATCGTGAAACAAGCTTACTTTCAGGCAGCCGTTCCAGTGAATTACGGTCTACCATCGCGGGAAATCGAACAGCAAAATATTTTATCAACAGATGAAAATTTGGTGGGAAATATTTGTGACTTTCAAAGTCGGCCGTTTTCTCCGATTTACTTTTAGATACCAATTTTAACTCAACTGAATTTTAATAACAGTACAACAGTCTATGGTAGAATGATTCTACTTTCGAAATAAACTGCCGCACTTTTGTGAAACAGCCCTCTGAAAATGGCTAAAATTTGGGTTAAGCTCATTAGCGATTCGGCGACGATTTTTAGCACCACGTAAAAAACGTAGGATTAAAGCAAAGGACGTTTAGTAAATCCCAATTCAACTAATACGGGAATAGGTATTATACAAAATTAATCAGAACTTTTGAAAGGCTTTGAAAGGGTCTTTAGGTTAACCCAAAGTTGCCCGAAATTTCGGTTATTTTAGGCCGCTGGAGGGCCCAAATTCATGAGATAGTGATATCTTCAAGAAAAAACAACCTCTACCTCAGAGTCTGCAAATGCCACCATTGTTTATCTTTTCGAGTAGCTTTTATACTGTAAAAAGATGAAGGTAAACGGCCGACCTCGATCTTTTGCTGCTGCCCGGTTTTCTCTGGCAATGACACTTAATACAGGTCAAGTTTACAGTATAAGTATGGGGAGCGATTTCCGGGAATTTGATAAGTGTAGACAGCTAGGTTTGACTGTATTAATTTTGTAAAGCAAAGCAAAGATGGACATCTTACCTTTAAACTCTCCAATAAATGTATAATTCCCAATCTGCAGTACAGGCTCATCTGTATCAATCCCCTGTACATGTATGTAGTAAAAAGGGATTTGCTAGACGTACAATGTATAAGAAACCTGACGTGTATAACATACATTACATGTAGTTGGCTGTAGAATTCCGAAACTGATGCTCGGAATTAACCAGCCCTGTACATATACAATCATGTGTAATACAATGTATGTGGGCCACTGCAACTTTCAAGTACACTGGTAGTAGCTTTAATTTTCCTGTGTGAAATTATGGAAATGTGTGATTTCTATTATTAAATATGACTGCTAATAGCCTGCGAGAGCAGACGTAATTTTCCGGCTCGAGTTTCCCCGCTGGCGAGGAAACTCGAGCCGGAAAATTACGTCTGCTCTCGCAGGCTAGACTGCTAAAGGCTATCTGGCAAAATGTTGAGGGATAATTAAGCTGCGAAGGACTACAGCATGTGCGGTTCCACAAAATATCCATACCCACCCAATGGAAGGTCATTGGAAATTCCAAGGGGGAGGGGGATCTCTGATTGTTAACACTATTATCCAATCAGAAACTAGCGTGAGCACTCATGCACAAAATATCACACACTCGTGACAGTTCGCAATCGGGACCGCTGTACTAAGGGTAAGCGTAACTTATATTCAAAATTTATTATTTTTATTGTTTTTTCCTCTTAAATTATAGGGTGGTCGGTAGGGGTACATGGAACGGTCCGTGAAGTGGCCCATGGACCGGCTGGCCGGGGGTCAGTGAGTGGTCCACGGACTGGGGGTAAGGGTTTTTGGGTCACCCATCTCAAACTGTAACTTAAAAGCTTTTAAACAAGAATAAATCCTTGGTTAACTTTTAATCCCGGGCATATGCATCAGTGCAGTATAACTAAACACTCACCAAAAGTCGGCAATTTGCAGAGTCGCAATTGTACAAAAATTCATTGTCTATGACTCCTTCCAGTTTAACGACGACAAGATGCTCCTGTTATTGAAAATAACTACCGGTAAGATGTTTGCGGTTTTATTCTCTAGCTGATCACCGACTGCGCTAAAATAAACTACTAGTATAAAAGTAATCACAGATTAAGAGAGTGCAACTTAGCCTTAGGTGATCATGAAACGAAGGTTTGATCTGCGAGTTTTTAGCGAGGGTCGGGGCTAGTTAGTGGTACTCACCTCTTCTTCCCAATCTTCTTCGTCCATCACCTGTCTTTAAAAACCATACAACCACTAGCGCTTTACAAAAATAAAAGAAATCGATGCTACACGTACAAATCTTTTTCGAAAACCATTCCTCGTGCAGAAATCGAACAGGCGTCAATAGGCATTGGAATGCGAGGGTCCCTGGGGAAGAGATTTCTCTAAATTCTGACTCAGACTTCTCTCTTGAGCGAGTAAGGCCTGTTGTTTTTTCAACTTCCTCTTTCTTTTCTGCTGGTTCAGCGATCTGAGCGATCGATCGAGAGAGAATCTTCAATCATGTATCGAACTCATGTAAGTCTGATATTTAATAACGCAGTAATATTTGTGTTTTATTATAGAACTGTAAAACCAGGGACACGAGGTGTATTGCCAACATGCAACAGGCCGGCAAAACAGAACCTGCATGCATCGATCGAAGCACACAACAAAATCTAATAATCGATCTAAACAATAATTGTTTATATCGATTATTAGATTTTGTTTTGTTCAATAGTAACATGTTTACATTTGTCTCAAGAAAGAAATAGGTCACTCGAATTGAAAAACCTGAAATTTCCTCATTCCTCATTCGCAATCTGCCTCGATCTTCCCCAATCTTAACCATTGTACATGTACTTTATTAATTCATGGTTTATCATCACAATAATCAATTGAAAATAAATTAAGGGAATATCTGTTCCTAGTATTTGGCATATGGGTAATTTTCCACTGGCTGAGTGAAACGAAAAAAGTGGAAAATGTTTTTCTCACACACCGCTGGGGCCTGGGTATAGGTCATGTGACCGGTGAGGCGGGCAGTTGTTTTTGTTGCGTCCGCCATTACTGACCTTCCCACCCACCCACCCAAAGAATTTCAGTAGTATTTTGTTGTATTTTTTAATTTCGGCGTTATACAATGTAACTGATGTACAAAGCTTGTAATTTTGGAAGCTTCCCAGTTTTAGCATGATATGTGTATAGTTTTTGATTTTACAATAAAGGTCAGGCTTGTGGCGGTCGGCTTGACATGGCTACCAGTGGTGTGTGAGAAACATGTATTACCGTGGGTAAGCTGGTGTAGATCTAGCTACATTTAGGTGATCTACTTTCAAATGACCTGGTTGGCAGGTCTCAAAAATGTGACACAACTCTTTTAAATTAAATTAATATTAAATCCTATATTGTAGAATCCCAGTGCTCCAGGAATGCATAACATGGCAGGCGCAAGTGACAGCCATGTCAGGGTTTCATACAGAGACAATCCTGGCTTTTTTCAACAAATACAACAAAGTTTCTGCGCATCTCTGTTTGGAATTCTTCTTGTAATCATTTCGTTCCCTGTGATCTATTGGAATGAGGTAATTAGATTAAAGTAAATAAATAAAAAATAAAATAATTATTTTAAATTGATTTTGTGTACTGATGGTTGACACTTAAAGGGACACTGTCCTGATTTTAGCATGATTTGGGGAAGCTCAGAAACATATCTAGATCATAGGAAGTTGAACAATAATGGTTTGATTCTGTAGAATAGCACTCGAGAAATGACAGGAACCCATTAGGAAGTGAGGATGACAAACGACAGCGAGGATGGAAATGGATTGCAATATGGATTTTTGAAAAAACGTCAGGATGTCAGTTTTTCAAAGTTTCAAATTTGGCTCGGAAATCTTTGAAATTTTGCAAAATTTTGTTGCAGTATGGAATTTCTTGAAGAAATTGCTTTTTATCATTTAGTTAGAGTTTATTAACTTGTTATTTCATAGATTTAAGGACCATTTCATGCATTTATAACAGTTTTGAGCAAATATGCCGGGACAGTGTCCCTTTAACAGTCTTACGAGAGACAAACCTGCGACCCTCGGATTCCAGATCGAATTGGAATGTTTGGTTGTTTTTTTTGGTGGAGGGGAGAAAACCGGAGTACCTGGAGAAAAATTACCGTAACCCTCGGGTAAGATGTCTCAGCACCAATCTGAGAATCCCACATATGACTCATGGCCGGAATCGAACCTGAGCCACATTGGTGGGAGGCGAGCACTCTCTCCACTGTGCGGGGGGCGATTATTCAAGAGAGGTGCTTATTTTATTTTTCCCAGATCTTGGCCAGACGGTCAATTATTTTTGTAATATATTACATTTGCACATAAACAACAACATAACCTGAGTATCAATATACAAAGCTGTATACGTGTATAGTTCTATTATAGCCAGTATTCAGTTCGGTAGTTCAACTTTGATTCTGAATTACCGATGAACAGAGGGGGAGGGGCGCTTACTCTAGAAGGGACGCTTATTCAAGGATTTATGGTGTAATATGACTGTCTCAAAATGATTTGATTTACAGGAAGAGCTGTTCAAACAGCTTTATCATTGGAAGAAGGTCTGAAACAAGTAGTTAATCTTAATTTTATCGACCAAATCAGACCTGAATACCACGACAGACTTGTGCATCTTGCCGGTAGTCTTCAAACAGACAAGGTAAGGTTAGGATTTGAAAAGTTCAAGGTTTAAACTTGTCTGTTGACTCATCAGTACTAGCTAGTGCCAGCGCTTAACTCTCACGTCTGGTTTCTGTAGCATGGAAAGACTCCATGTTAGAACATGTACTCCTCCCAGATCGGATACTAGAGAGCTTAAGGCGGGAGTTAACCTGAATGCCATTTTTCCGCCACTTAACATGGGTTTAGTGGAAATATCTCGTTCACGTTTCAAGCAATCCAAAAACTCTCTGCTTAAAACATGAA
This sequence comes from Desmophyllum pertusum, assembly GCA_029204205.1. Classification (NCBI taxonomy): domain Eukaryota; kingdom Metazoa; phylum Cnidaria; class Anthozoa; order Scleractinia; family Caryophylliidae; genus Desmophyllum; species Desmophyllum pertusum. The sequence continues at coordinate 1,027,557 of MU826358.1, forward strand.
TCTATGTTATGGGGTGTTTTGTAAATTTTTGGTGATTTGGGGGTATTTTTGGGAAAAGAGAGTTTTTCTCAAAGGAGTTGTAAAATTTAGGGAAATAAGAAATATTGAAGATTTAATGTAGTTTTAAAATTAGAATTTGAAATTAAAAATTAGTAGATTGACATTGACGACAGTTGATAACCACGCAAGAGCACCCGCGTGGGTATCAACTGTCTGTTGGTGTTCCAAAAAAAAAAAATTTCCCTTCTATCCCTTCTTTAAACCTCTTAAAATTTCATTGAAATTCAGGTAGAATCCCCCCTTAAGCACAGACATCTTTGAGCCACGGACGGCAATAAATCTCCAGAGAGCCTGAAATCTCCAATTTTTTTATGGGGCATGGGAGCGCCCCCTCCCATGCCACCCTGAACACGGCTATGCCGTGTGAAAGGCGGAATCAACTGCCATCTACTTCCAAAAATTCTCCTTCAACTTCACATTTTCGGGAAAACCCCGGCCAGGGACCCCCCTATCAAAAATTCCTGGATCCCCCCCTGGAAAATCTCTTTGTAATACACCAGGTCCCGTCTTCTCACTTACCAGGCACTGGGTGATCCAGACTATGGTGTTGCCATCAAAGCTGTCAAACTCAGACGGAAGGTTGAAATGTATCAGTGGGTGGAGCATAAGAACACCAGGTATTTTAATTTACTGTTATTAAAATATAGTATTAATATGATTAGTTACAGCAGTGTGGTTGCTGGATTAAAGAAGATAGCATGCAAATTATTAAAGGAGCTACGTCACGGTTGGCGCATCTTGAAAGAATTGGCCAATTTTTTCAAGTTCACCGTTCGCAATCCGTCTTAATCTTCTCCATCCTCAACCATCCTTGTTCCTGTTTGGTTTATTATCACCTCTTTGGTGTTTTTCTACCTTACTAAACTATTATTTTGAGGCTTTCTTCAGTTTGAAGGTGATTTTGTACTTCACAAAAATGGACTTAAAATATCGTGACATAGCTCCTTTAAATCTATGAAGGCACCACTCTTAGGGAACTCCCATTATTAAAAGGAACATTAAAGGTACCAAATGAATACATGTAGGTGAGAGGTGTAAATTCAAAAACAAAGTGTAACCTGTAACTGTGGACATTTGACTTTGACCCAACACTCGCTACGTGGTGAATATAGGATTTCAAGGCGTGGCTGCTAAGTTATGCCACATTACTTGTGCTGGCAAGTAAATATTATTTGTAATAATATTTATAAAATTATATTTGTGATTTCAGGGAATATGACGAAGGAGGAAGAAAGAGAGTAGAAACAACATTTTCATACTGTAAGTCTTCAGTGTTTAACAAACCCTTTTGCTGTCCCAAGTTTACAAATTCTTATTATATCCAATTGAAAAGTAGCATGAGCACTCACAGTCAAGTACTCCGAAATCAATCACACCAGCATATATATGGCACAATAAGGATATTTATTATATGGCAAACTGGTCCATGATAAAAAGGAGCATTCTGATTGGTTCCGTGCGGTGCGAATTTTGCAATATGGACCGCTAAGATGGACCGCTCACAAACTCATTTCGCCAAATTCCGTTGAATAACATCTATGTCATGTGTGACCGTACACATCAAAAGTGGACCATACACTACATCAAACGTGGACTGTACACATCAAAATTGTTTCTTAGCAGTAAAGTTGTTAAAGATTTCCTATTAGTGCTATGTAATTATTTGACCTATTCTGACTTATAATTACCAGTCTGCTAATTTGCATTTATTTCACTTAGCTATGGACTGGAAGGACCACATTGTTAGAAGTGATGCTTTTGACCAACCTTCCGGACATCAAAACCCAAACAGTATGCCGGTGAACTCTTACACTAAGGAAGCAGACTTTGTGAAAATTGGAGCTTTTACTCTGTCCAAAGGTATTGTAAAGCCATTTCATCGATCCGTGCTGAGTGGCTTATTAATGCCTGTGCTTAACTCCTTTTTCCATAGCGTGAAGCGACTAGGAGTATTGCTACTCCCCTGGATGGGATGCTAGTCCATCGCAGGTTAACCCCCAGCATTTTGGCAGGTTTCCCTAAAAGTAGCCTATGAATAGGCTCCGCTGTGGGGATCCCCACAGCGGAGTCTATTCATAGGCTACCCTATAAGTAAAGTAGTCTGTGTGCAGACGTCTCCTATTTATGCTGGAAGGAAGTAGGAGACGTCTGCATGTAGGCTACCCTATAAACCGTTCGTCGATACCCATTTATACTCCTGGATGGAGAGAGGCACTGTGAGAGTAAATTAAAGTGTCTTGCCCAAGAACACAACTGACACAATGACCCCGCCCTGCATTCGAACCCAAACCACTCGCATTGCAATTACACATGGTTCGATGTTTCAAACATTATTTATTAATAAAGTATACTGTAATCCTAAACCTTTACAATTTTCCAAAGAATTAAGACCTTAAAATATTCACATAGACTGTTCACAAACGATATCTATTTTTTAGATCATTGAATGCGTGTGCCACCCCCTCGCGTTCCGCACTATTTTTTGCGTTCTGACAGAGGTGATCATCAGAAATATCCAAAGTAACTGCAATAAGCTACTAGAATCTCGTTTTGTAGGTGTGGCTTCAATTCATTTTCACCCTCGTTTCGCGTCAAATTCCCTCGTGCGCCTTTGCGCCTTTCCAACTCGCTCCAGCGCCTGCTACGCTGGCTATAGAGTTGCTCTTGGAGAGTGACTCTGTTACACGACACAGGGCTGCAAATAACAGTCGGTCATCGGACAATGTCCGATGAAATCCCTACTGTGGTCGGACATAATGTCCGGACAATTTATTTTGCCTTCCAATGCAAACGCTTGTGTTATAACGCGTTTTGTTCTAAACGCAAACTAGTTTACTCTGCGTTGAGAACGCGTTATATTAAGGGGCGACCATTTAACTTCTGAGGGGGGGGTGGAGGATTTGGTATAGGCAAGAATTTTTTTTTAAACCCTTTCATGCTGCAGGAATTTTTTTTCTCGGAGCATTTGTGTGCATGATATTTTTTTCTCCATGTAACATGCTGCAGGATATTTTTTTTCGGTGTGTATGGGCGGAGGAAAAGTCGCCTTTCCGTTGTGACTGACCTTTGATCGCCATCTCGTTGCTTTTGAATACGTTCAGTAATAATACATATGTATCAATAATACATATTTATTATTACTGAATGTAAAAGCAATGAGATGGTGATCCCTTTCCACTTGCACTGATGAAAGGAGTCAGGCCTTAGGCCTGCTCCTGGACATGCTTTCTCCTTCATTCCATCGTACCACATCCATTGGCCCTGCACACATATCTTGCAGGTATAGTGGTGGCTACCGACAGGCTCGTAGACAGGATTTAGAATGGGGGGGTGCGTTAAGAGTACCAAAGGTGCAATCATACGAGCGCCGAAGGCGCGAGCTTCTAGGGGGTCCGGGGCATGCCCCCCCGGGAAATTTTGAAAGATTAGGTTGTCTGAGACTACATTTCGTGCGTTTTGAAGGCAGTTTGACATGGAACCGAACGTAAAACATGAGTATTTCTGGAACTGTTCAGTTAAATTCAAATGGATTTTTGACAAACAGGAACTTTATGATGAAAGAGTACTAGGAATACATATTGCGGACCTTCGATTAAAGCCAAAGGAGTGAATATTTGGATGAAGAAAATGACTCGCTTGATGCTGTCTTTCTCGATGAAGACCATATGTAAACACGTTCAAAGCTGCGATTGGTTTGGTTTATTGGATGAACCAGTTGATTCAGACTTCATTTTCAAACTACTACTAGAGCACAAGCACTACTATTTCACTTCTTTTGAACCATCGGTTCACAATAGGTGGACCTCCACAGCCCGTTTATAAGGGAGTACCCCCCCCCCCCCCCCCCCCCCCCCCCCCCCCCTGGGCCACCATCTTGGATTTGACAAAACTGTAGACTGGTACTGTGTAACCACAGCTATAATAATAATTATTAATGTACAGAAAAAGCTATCTGAAGAAGGGAGATGCAAAAATTATTGTAGTTCCAGTTCCCCTCTTGCCCAAATACAGATGCTATTAAAATCCCAACTGCCTGCAGCAGCTGAAGATGAAGTTGAAGTCAGCCCAGTAGTGTCTTGCAGGAATTTTTTTTCGGCCCACTGAACGTGTATGAATTTTTTTTCCGTCAGTGGTCGTGTGCACGAAATTTTTTTCCGTACAAGTTTGCTTGCAGGATATTTTTTTTCAAATCCTCCACCCCCCCCCCTCAGAAGTTAAATGGGTCGCCCTAAGAGGTTTGTTATTGAGCGGTACTGTAATATGATGTCCGACCTCATTTTTGTTTTGTCCAACCAAAATGGGGATTTAGTCGGACAAATGTCCTTTCAAGAAAAAAAATTATTTGCAGCCCTGCGACACGTGTACAAAGAGCACTTTGATCACCCTTATTAAAAGTCCAAGTACCAGGCGGGAAAGTATTTTTACACAGGGAAAGAGCTCACTATAACAAATAGTTTCAACTGTGGATTTTTGTTTTTATTTTTTTCTACTATATCACAGGACTTATTGGAAAGGTCAATGAATTCCAAGCGCTTTCGCCGAGAGAAGTACCTCATGGAAAGACGATGCATCTTCACAATGGGATGTTTTATCATGCTATGGACCTGTTTTATCCTAGAGTAAGAAAAAATATATGGCTGCCTTACACGTATGATTCAAGCATAAGCATATGCGCAAACATAAATTGGGACACGTATGCATGGTATGTATAAACCTGGGGTGACGCAAGCACAAGGGCAAGCACAAACGTAAACACAAGAAAAGGAAATATCGTTGCATCACCTGTGTAAACCTGGTGTAAACCGGGATAACGCAAGCGCAAACACTTCGCCTGCGTATGTCACCGTGTGCTTATGCTTATTGCACGTATGGACACCTCAATATTCTTGCGTCCTATGTGTAACTTTTTTCTCTGCTGAAACTAGTTTTCACTATTTTTTTGTCTGCAAAAAGATTGATTTCCAGAAAACAACACATTTGCTTTGCTCAATAAATTTAAGCAGTATGACTACATGTATAAGTCTAGAGTTTAAAAAAGGTTAAAGTCTTTCTAGAAGCCTAGTGGCTTATCAGGCTTCCATAGCGTGAAGTGACTAGGAGTATTGCTACTCCCCTGGATGGGATGCTAGACCATCGCAGTTTACCTCTCAGCGTTTTGTCACCGTTACCCATTTATACTCCTGTGTGGAGTGAGGCACTCTGAGAGTTAAAGTATCTTGCCCAAGAACACAACACACGATAGTACACTGAACGATATAAATCATAAAGTCGTACACTTAGCTTAAAAACATTAAATGGTTCTTAAAACAACTTAAGAAGTAGTAGCCATGCATCAGTGTTTTGAAGTGGTCGACACTGCTATAGAAATCTTGTGACAGTTTTGACTGTATTTATGATCAGGTAGGAGATGTGCGAGTACAGTTTTCATTTGCTGGACTGAGTGGAAAGCCAGGCTCAGGGTTAGGTGACCCAATGAAGGTAAAATCCCCTAATATAGAAATACTTAAAATAGATATATTTTGCAACTGGTGTTAAAACTGAATATAAACAACACCACTTGAAAGTGCTGCTCAATAGCTTTCATTTGAATGGTCACACACTCAGAGTTTCATCCGCAGACTTAAAAGCCGTGAGTTAGAACCACCTTGTACAGCATAATAATCAGTACCATATACGGACCTGACGGTCGTCAAATGAATTATTTCCTGTTATTTTTTCTAGGTCAGTATTGTAGCCCGACAGCAAGGTGGGACGTTATCACATTATCACACAAAATCTGGTGATTCATTAGAGCTTCTCTACCCTGGAGAAATGAGCGCTGAGGTGAGGAACAGTGTTTGTTTTAAAAACCCGAAATCGCCTCTCAAAGACGACATCCATACCAAAAATAGCCCGTTTTGTCTAATTTTCAAGTGCAAAAGGCAGTCTCTTATACTATGTAAAACGACTTCATTTTCGGCTAAAATTGCAGACACACCATTTCTCTTCAAAAGCCCTCCGGTCAAAGTATAAGTTAGGGCATAAAAAGGTTAGAAAAGCGAGTTTTACCAACGCTACTAGGACAATTTCGGTCCTTTCTTCTCTTATTCTGGGCCTTTCAAAGCGCACATTCCGCACGATAATTGTTAATTATACGCGGGGTTTTACGGTATATACTAGGATGACAACACTATAGGCCGAAAAATTGCCTTCGAAATATCCAGTTTGGCGCCAAAAAGTAGGTTATTGTGCATCTCATTCGTGTTTTGAATTATTAAATTATAATTTATTTTTTATTATTATCATTGTAGGAGATTTTTGATGCCGAGCATTCCGCCAACACAATTCTGACGTGGGGTTTAAGAGGGGTGGGGTGGGTTTTGATGTTCATTGGATTCCAGATGACTACCAGCATGCTTGTCGCGCTGAGTGAGTGACTGAAACTTTTGTTTTGCACGCTGACGTCATTGTTTACATTTCACATTTAGAAATTTTCCCGATTACACTAAAACAGATAGAGCGGTTTTCATTTGAGTGTCGAAAGTAAACGAGGGTTTGCTTTGGTTTTTCTTCACTACGCTTTCTGATTGGCTTCAAAAACTCACGCCACTTTCTCAACCAATCAGATGCCAAAGTAAAACTAAGCGTGAGTTGTTCGCACGCGTTTTCCCGCTCTTGGCGTCGGTTATATAGGTATTTGCTTCGAGTTCTGATTGGTTCCTTGTATTGTTTTGGTCTGTTGTGATTGGCCAAAGAGATTACTTTGGTTTTGGTTTTACTACACTCAATTGAAAATCGCTCTATTACAACTAGAATTTAGTTATCGTACCAAGTTTGAAAGGAAACGACTTGAAACCAGCTTCAAACGATATGCAGTTTAAAAGTTGTCAAATTTCCAGACGTTTGTATGGGTGGATTACAACTGTTACCACCCAGCCATACAAGCGTCTGTAGAGCCCTGGCCAAACGGAGACGCAAGTAGATACAAGTTGGCCAGGACTCAGTACGTTGACTTGCGTTCACATTGATCAAGATCCAATTTGCGCGCGAGTACAACCAAGTAGACGCACGTTTTTCACCGTTTGGCTACCAAAAGCAAAGCAAGTCAAGGCAAGTTGAATTGTGTTGTTTACTTATATTACTGAATTGTAGCCAGCATGTGCAGGAACATTGAAATGGCTTTTTTAGCAACTTGCGTGTCCGTTTGGCCACCCAACGCAAGTCTGTACGTTGAACAAAATCAATCTCTCATTCTCTCTCTCTTGTTCTCTCCCAGTCTCCTGGTTGCCAATTATCCGCGAACTTGTGGGCCTGGGCCTGACCCTACTGTGCCTCTGTCTGGCAACATCGTTGTCCCTGGTTACCATAGCAATTGGCTGGATAGCTCATCGACCACTTCTGGGCCTGACATTGTTGGCAGCGGCCGCTGTTCCGATACTGGTATCTAGACGGCGGGCTCAGGCTGTCAATCATCGAAAGACCTAATAACTGCGTTTTGTAAATGAACTGATAACTGAAACGGTCACTACATTGAGGGTATAATTTTTAAGTGACTTTAAATGATGTAGCTATATTTCATATTTAGAGTAGGAGGTAAAAGGTACCGAGCTCACCAATGTACATTTAATGTCACGATATTTTAAGTCATTTTTGCGAAGTGCAAAATCACCTTCAAATTGAAGAAAGCCTCAAAATAACAGTTTACTAAGGTAGAAAAACACCAGAGAGGTAATAATAAACCAAACAGGAACAAGGATGGTTGAGGATGGAGAAGATTAAGACGGATTGCGAACGACGAACTTGAAAAAATTGGCCAACAACACTTTGTTAGTTCTAAATAAATTTCAACCTTAGCAACTTAGTTAATCGTGGCTGGTTGCTGCGCACAGAATAATGGAAAGAAAGCTCTACTACTAGAATAGAAAAAAAATAGATAAGTTATGAAACAATGAACAGAAGAAAACTATTTTCTATTAAATAGAAACATCATTGGTGGCAAGTTAATTGTGTAGTCTTTAATTTAATGATTTATATACAAAGTTGTTTGAAACTACATGTATAGCATATAATAAGTATGGTAAACATGGTGCCGGCGAACTGTTAGGGAAACCTGACAAAATGCTGGGGGTAACCTGCGATAGACTAGCATCCCACCCAGGGGGAGTAGCAATACCCCTAGTCGGCTTCATAATACGGAAACCGGGTAGCCTGCAAAACAGGCGTATTTTTGGGCGAGCGCTGAATATTCCATCGAGTGTACAAGCCGCCATCTTGGATTCGGAAAACATTGGAGGCTTAGCTTGGGGCGAGTGCAATGTGAATCCAACATGGCGGCTAAACACTCGATCGCAAGCCCCGCCTTCATTGCAGCTAGGCTAGAAACAGGGATAAGCTCCAGCAGTGTGGGCCAGAGTGCGTCTTTACCTCGACGCGTCGAGAGCCAATTCTTACGCTTCTCTCGTGCTCTCCAAACTTCCCACGGGGGCCATAGCTCGATGAACGCATACTAGACAGTCGCCATTTTGTACGGAAGCGTGTGATTAGAAATAAAAAGAAATAGGGATCAGCTCTTTCCTGGAGAAGCCACGCCTCGCTGCTGATCCGGATATATTAAAAACAAACTTTCATTTTTCCATTATTTATTTCAACCTTCATTGACCACATTTTGCTGACTAAATCCATCCATGAAACTCGCGGCCTGGCAAGGTGACGTTACAGAGCTATCTGCGGTTTTCCGCCATTTTGAAAAAGGTGCGTCCAAAAAACCGCAGAATAGTTTTCAGTTGATTTCTACTATTTCATTGGCTGAAAATTTAACATACCTGGCAAAACGATTTTACGGAACTTGTCAGTCAAAATTAATAAGCTTACTGACACATTACACTAAGGGACGGAGAACCCAATTCTGTAAAAGCCTTTTACTGTAAGAGCCTTTTAAAATCAAAAATATGTTGATTTTTCCTGGATTAGTAAGCGAATGGGTGGAACAACCATAATCTTGCGGCTTCCACGCCCTAGATTTTCGTATGATCACGCGAGGATGTCTGGCGTTCAATTTGAAAAGTAAAAACTTCATTTTTTTTTTCTATTAGTTTCGCGCAAGTTTAATGATTCTGTGAGCCTTATAATGTATCGGACACATGTACACCAGTTCATGGCGTTGATACATGTTGACATTTTCCCTGAGGTGCGGCAGTTTTCAAGACCGCGTAATCCGACTTGATTTATGGCAATATCTTACATTTGTGACATTTGTAGACAGCTTCCGTAAGTGTTGCCGGGAGTGTTTAAATGCTGTTGTTACATCATATTTAGTTTAAGGTTCGTTAAGGTGTGCTATCAGCTGATTTGACCAAAGGCTGTTTATATATACACTGAAATGAGCCAATAGACACATGATTGTTAATATCAGCTAAAACACCAGTCATTCACCAAATATTTTCCTTCCACAACTCGACATATTCGAAAAGAAAATACAGATCGAAGCTCTCTGAGCGGACACACCCTCGTAAGCGGACAGCTCTACTTACGGCCGCCTTGTCAAAGGGCCCCGTTTGAACTCTAGCTCATACAAACTCTGTATTTACACATTCCCGTAAGCGGCCAGCTCCATTTGCGGACACTTTTTCTACTTCCCTAGGGTGTACGCTTACGGGAACTTCGACTGTATTTTCAATAGCTCTAAAAAAAACATAGAAAACATAGAAAAAAATTGCTTCGCGAATTCGCGCGTCTCGCCCCAGATTTCACGCGGCCATTTTCCCTCTCACGTTATTTCGCTTTATCCTCGACGGACTAAGGGAGGCTGCTCCCAGTTTACATATATGTCAATTCTGAATGGAACCGATGTTACAATAAACTCGGCTTTCGTTACGCTCTTATAGTTTAGTAGTAAAGTAGCTTATCGCTTGTTATAGTGGTTGTAATACACGCTTGAACTGTAAAAAATGTCGATTATCCTGTTTGATACGGTCTGTTTTCTGGCCACTCCCCTATATAAGCTATATAGGTATGTGCCGCCCCAAAGGGTATGTTTTTTGAGCCGTTTTGGTATAGGGTTTAGATTTTGGTCTCAAGTTAGGTATGTTTTCCTGCTTGTCTTAAGGCGGGGGTACACGTGAATTTCAATGAAATTTTAAGAGGTTTAAAGAAGGGATAGAAGGAAAAAAAAAATTTCCGAACACCAACAGACAGTTGATACCCACGCGGGTGCTCTTGCGTGGGTATCAACTGTCGTCAATGTCAATCTACTAATTTTTAACTTCAAATTCTAATTTCCAAACGACATTAAATCTTCAATATTTCTTATTTCCCTAAATTTTGCAACTCCTTTGAGAAAAACTATCTCCTCCCAAAAATACCCCAAAATCACCCAAATTTACAAAACACCCCATAACAGATTCATGTTTTAAGCAAAGAGTTTTTGGATTGCTTGAAACGTGAACGAGATATTTCCATTAAACCCATGTTAAGTGGCGGAAAAATGGCATTTAGGTTAACTCCCGCCTTAAAATAGCTATAGGGTATAGATATTTGCCATTTTGGCTTGAAAAGGGGGAGGGTCATGAGCGTGGCGAGCCGCTCATTCCACCCCTCCCCCATGGAGTCTGCACCCGTATACTACCAAATTATCAGAACTAACATCAGACTGACAAATAGTTGGCCATTTTTAGTTTTTTGTTTAGTTTGGGACTGTCTGAAGGCCATGGTCACTTGAAAATTGTGGTTTGTTAGTTATACCAGAGGTCTATAACTATAAGACCTCTGGTTACACCCAATAAAATGATGGATTAACAGTACTCTTTAAGCTCATTTATTCTGGCGGTCGGAAATTGAAAAGGTCACCCAAGTTAATTTTCTAAAGAGAGCATTGAAATTTAAAAATAGGACTATAATCAAATCATATAAGGGTGTGACCTCGCATTAGCCCAGTCTAGTCAAGATTTAGTAGATGTGGTCGGAATTTCACGTTGGCATAACAAAACTAAAAGAGGGTGGAACAACATGAGCCCATTACTCCTGGGAACGATTAATCCGGAAGGAATCAGGAATGATACAATGATCGGCGTCGTAGATTACATGTTTGTATGAAAATAATAATATCGGACTGGATGAGAACCCACAATAACTGACTCATCGGGCGGAATGAAATTGTATCTGCGTTCTCTAAGAGCTATCGGAGGGCTTGTAGTCCAATTGTTTTAGTAGACACTATAAAGGCGATAGCATTAAAAAACCTACAATTTTAGACATTTCTGTTATGCCAAAAATAAAGAATAATTTTCCCTTTCAATCGTCAACAATTCGCGGATTTGCGGAGCCGAATTTTTTGGCAATTATTCGCCGACTGGTGAAGTGAATACAGTCAACTCTAGCCTGCATAGCAGGCGTAGAAAGGGGAGGGATGAGGGGAGTTCGAGCGCAAAGCGCGGACTCCAAACGACGTCCCGAGGGTGTCCGCTATAACGAGAGTTGACTATAGGGAACCAATCAAATTGCTTGAAAACGAATTTAAATATGGTTAGCATATTATAAAAATAAACTGTATGAAAAGGGTTTTTAAATCAGTACATTTTAACGCAACAACGGACTCGAAGGTCAAGAAGGAACGCAAACAATTGTGATTGACATTTCGTGTTGGTTTATTTGCATTCGACGCTGAAAATTGTCATTCTTGTTTGCTTCTTTCAGTCTATTTCTGATCTGAACTCCCACACAAACGCGTCAACGACGTCACAAACTGTTGACTCATCAAGCAAATAAATTTATAGCTCCAACAAAGTTATTCTTTCGCAACTTCTTGTTGATTCGTGCGCCTTGATTTCTATCGACAAGTTTGCTTTCATGCATAGTTTTCTTGAGTTGCATTGGCCAGCACTTCGCTCAAATGTGATCTTATAGGAGTCTTATAGGTTGTGAGAAAAGAACTAGCCGTGCGAGGCTAGTGTTCAAAGGATTACTGATTTTCAGTTTTGTAACTTTTCAGAGAGCTCGAGGTTTTCTGTTTATATTTTTTCCCCTTTAGTTTTGACTTTGAGTAATCACAAACTCTACAAAGCATTAGCAGTGAAAAACACTTTTATTTAAGAGAAATTCAAACCTCGAATAACGTTTAATTCCATCCTAGAGCCGCGTTAATCGGTTTTCGAACAACTGGGCTCAGACTCTGTTGTTTGCATTTTTGGGTTTCGCGCAAGCGGCGAAGGCGCACTTTGTCTCGTACAGCGAGCAGCAACCGAAACACACACAAAGAGAGTCTGCTCGCAGGCTAGAGATAACCCGAGTATCAGGCTAGCTTTTTCGAGAGAGATTTGGTTCGTGTAGGACACTTTGATTAAACAATTCCCTAACGAAATCTTGGTACAACTTTCTTTGGCCATCACTGAAAAAAAATATTGACAAATTAAAGATTCTATTTCGAGCACGCTACCCACCCATGATTGGCTAAAAACATGTTGAAATAACGCAATGACGTGCATTAGCTCTATTTTTAAAATTTTATACCTTTTGGCGGATCTATAATTAGCCTACGGAATACCAACGTCTATTTCACATGACACTCTGTCGACAGACGAACCCACGCTCGATGAAAGGCGAAATAAGACCATAATATTCCAATGACTGAGAAATAAAATGCTTCTGAATATCTGTAGCGAAAGTCAGCATTGTCAATTTCTGCTTTTCACGTATTGTCTAATCCTTTTTACTCCCGGATCCACCCCAGTGTGTGACCGACCATATCGTGCACTCAAATGAAAGCTACTGAGCAGTACTTTCATGTGCATGTGGTAAATAAAGTGGTTCTAACTTTTATGATGAAGCCCTAGTGTGTGTGTGTGTGTGACCATTCAAATGATAGCTATTGAGCAGTCGGTACTGTTTCTGTACAAGGCCAGCCGGGACTCCCATATAAAAGTGACGGAATTGAAAGGAATCCCTAAAAAGGTACCAGAAACTCGCTTTGTGGGTGTGGCTCGGTACCAGACCATGAATTTTAACCCCTAAAAAGGTACGATGATAATTCCGTCCCTTTTATGTGTAAGTCCCTCCCCCTAGCTAGTTTGTGACCATTTTAGAATGAAAGCTATTGAGCAGTACTTTCATGTGATGCTATTCCTCATGCTGTACAAGATGTATTGACTATTCAAATAAAAGCTATTGAGTACAAGGTGGTCTGTGGATAAAACCCTAGTGTGTGACCATTAAAATGAAAGCTATTGAGCAATACTTTATGTGGTACCGGTTCATTATGCTGTACAGGGTGGCTCTAACTTTTAAGTCTGTGGATGAAACCCTAGCGTGTGACCATTCAAATGAAAGCTACTGAGTAGTACTTTCATGTGTGGTACCGGTTTATTATGCTGTACAAGGTGAGTCTGTACTTTCATGCGGTACTGTTTATTATCATGTACAAGCTAAGTGGTTTTAAAGTCCGTGGCTAAAACTGGAACTAAAGGGTTTAAAAATAGCCTGATTAGTCACCGATCCGGAACACTTATAAAACGCCACAAGACCTGTCCAATATGAAACTGTCATCTCGTGGTCTGTGTGCATGTGACACCAAGTGGGTGCCATTGACGGTTCTCCACGCATTTCAACAGAACTGAAAGCAAAACCATTTTTGGTCAACAAAATCATACAGCGACACTAACGGGATGAAGAACGAACCCGGTGTGACACTAAACTTTTGGAGGTTCTAATTTTCCGATTTTTTCAGGATCCGCAATAAATGTTCCCGGAAACTCCCTGCGCGAAACCCATGCAGGCTCAGTCAATCGCACTTAAAAATCCCGCAAAACCTAACTGCCGCATAAAAGTCCGCAAAAAGTTAGTGCCACACGGTAGTTGCATGACTCATTCGGCCAAGCTTGAAGGGCAGGAGCCGATGCCAGACATGCATGGGGGAGTGAATTTTAAATTCATCATGAAGTTGGGAAAAATTTTTCATGTTTTCCTTCCTCGCTCCTTCCTTTCCTCCTGGACTGCGAGCAGTCTCTCAAGTCTTTTCCTAAGCGTCTATGGCGCAAGAAGAAATTAGGGAAATGCGAGAACTTGATCAGCGGCGAGGCCGTTAGAATTTGCCCCTGATTTGCAAACTTACATTTTCCGCTCGCGCGCAAGATCTGAGGAAAAAAGACCGAATGCTCACCCACTGTCCCCACTACACGCTCTCTGCCAACCTCCTAACCCGGATTAGCCGCCTTCCCTTTCAACAAATCTGTCTAAATGTCCGGCGTCACCTCCGCCTTTGTCGGGTTGTAGGACGGCGAAAAAGACCACAGGTATTTCAGCCTATATTTAATGGTCTAATGATAACCTTCATTAATTCATGTAAATTTTAATATTAATTCTTCTGTGAACAGTGTAAAATAAAATTGACTTGACTTCAGCGTCTCTTTTTCATTTATACAAAAATAATTTGATTATATAATCACTGCAATTGATTGTGAAGTAAATCTACATTTAAATCGAGCTTACTTGTGTCTTTGGGGAAAAATGAATAAGGACCTTTGTGGTAAAAAAGCCTCCATGAATTTAAAGGGACACTGTCCTGATTTTAGCATGATTTTGGGAAGCTCAGAAACATATCTAGATCATAGGAAGTTGATCAATAATGGTTTGATTCTGTAGAATAACACTCGACAAATGACAGGAACCCATTAGGAAGTGAGGATGACGAACGACAGCGAGGATGGAAATGGATTGCAATATGGATTTTGAAAAAAACGTCAGGATGTCAGTTTTTCAAAGTTTCAAATTGGCTCGGAAATCTTTGAAATTTTGCAAACATTTTGTTGCAGTATGGGATTTCTTGAAGAAATTGCTTTTTATCATTTAGTTAGAGTTTATTAAGTTCTTATTTCATAGATTTAGGGAACATTTCATGCATCTATAACAGTTTTGAGCAAATACGCCGGGACAGTGTCCCTTTAAGAAAGCTGTACGCGCTATCAATGTGTTGGATGTGTTGGATGGAACATGCAGCTGCTATGCATGCTCATCCTAGAATATTAAGAATACAACAGTTGGACCTCTTTACAACGGCCACCTTGGCGCCGAAATAACTGGCCGTTGTAGAGAGGTGGCCGTTGTAGGGAGGTTTCAATTAGAGTAAAGTGTATGCATCGGTGTACGGTTGGGACGAAAAATCCTGGCCGTTGTAGAGAGGTGGCCGTTATAGGGAGGTGGCCGTTATAGAGAGGTGGCCGTTATAGAGAGGTGGCCGTTAGTGGAGGTTCGACTGTAATATAATTTATTTACAATACATATTTACATTTTTTGGCTACTTATTTGTACATATCTATGTTATAAATATTTTCTATTTTCTATTTATGTACTTTATGGTATAGTGTCCCCAATTAGCTTTACAGCTAAACATTTAGACACTCAAATAAAGTTTATGTATGCATGTATGTATATTTTCCAATAACATAAAAACATAAAACGCAGATGCTAGATGCATAGGCGCAGATGCGAGCTGATTTCCTGGCCAGTTGTGGCGAGGGTGTGCCGTCAGCTTCTTTAAACCCTTACCCGTTTTCAGACCAAAATATTCTATTTCCCTACCCAATATCAGATGTGACCCAAGCTTAATAACATTTCTCCCTTTACAAACCAAAAATATATACCCTATTTTAGACAAGCAGGCAAAACGTACCCAATTTGAGTCCAAAGTGTTCAAAATCTAAACCCTATACATAAAACGGCTCAAAAACCATACCCGCTTTGGGGCGGCACATACCTACATAGCTTCTATAGGGGAATATACCCCACAGGGATTCCTAATCTATAGCTATTTCAGGCAAAACATACTCAATTTGAGAAAAAAAATGTTAAAAATCTGTACCCTATTTCAACAACAACAACAGCATCAACAATAAGCTTTATTTGCATGATCATAAATCGTTACAGTATTGCAAAAGCGTAAAATAATATAGATAGAAAACGAACTGAAATAAAATAGAAATAAAAAATAAAAAAATACAATACATTAGAAAAGAGAATTACACGTCAATCTTAACTATCAAACTAGACTGATATCAATTTGTTTCGCAGATCAATACAGGAGGAAATGAACTTTACCAACTGTATGTTAATAAAATAATCAGAGGAGTTCAATAACTCCATAATTAATTCTGTGAGTGGTAACTGATTGAAATTTGAGAATTCGTTATCTATTTTATTATAAAAGTCATCTCTAATTGATGAATAATTGGGACAATGAAACAAAAAATGAATTTCATCTTCGATATTATTGAGACCACAAAGAGTACAAAGTCTATCACACCTTCAGAGATGTTTTGATATCTACCGGTTTCAATCTTAAGTTTGTGGTTGCTTATTCTTAGTTTTACTATTTCAGACAAGCAGCAAGACATACCCAATTCGAGAACAAAATGTTTAAATTAGACCAAAACGGCTCAAAAACCATACTCTTTGGGGCGCGGCCGGTGACAGACCTGACCAAACAGCTTAGTTCACCAGTCCGCTCGCGGTAAACAGGAAATAGCAGGTTGCTGGAAGATAGCGAACCTGAATAAGCTTGAAATTATTCGTAGTAAACAGCAAGGTTAACGGAAATAATTTGCCATAGCAATTTTAATTTCTACTTACCGGAAAGGCACGCCAGATGAAGGCGTTAGAAAACAGCGAAAGGTGTGCCTTTTGATAATGGCCAGCTTGGTAATATTAAAATAGATATGTCAGAGACTGAATGCATATTACAAGCCGACGAATAATATATAAAAAGATTGAAATTAAAGAGACGAAAAGGTCATGAAAAATGTATATAAATAGCAGCCTAGAGAAAGCTAGATCGCTAAACCCCGCCGCCTGAATTAAGTGCCTTAATATTAGAAACTATATGTTCCATTATCGATATCTTACGATGTTTTGAACCAAGTTTGTTTAATTATTACTCTTAAATTTTGTTTAATATTTTTCTGCGGAATAACTCCATTTTCACCCATGTGGGCAAAGTGAATGTATTTTAAGCGATTTAATGGGCAAAACTCGGGCGTGAAAACAAAATATATCAAGGACTCTCTGAGTGAAAACTTCTCAGTGGAAAAAAGAAAGAAAAGAACTTGTTTGATCAGAATAGAAAACATATTTAAAAACGTGTTTTATTGCTGTTTGCGCTTTAAATTTATACTTATAAAGCATTAAAGAAGCCAAAGTCACGATGTGAAAGTTCTGGGAAAACTGAGAACTGAAATTAAACGGAACTTGGTTCGGTCAGACGGTCGAGCCAAAAGACTATATGGCTAAAAGGCTGCGGTTTTATCTTAATATAAAAACATAGAAACCTGTGTTTTATTATTTCGGGTTTTAAATGTATACATCATAAAGCATATAAAGCTAAGACGACCATGATGTCAGGCATTTTTATTCGCGCGTACTTCAGTTTCGCGCAATCTAACGATCCGTATTTCGCCTCGGAGGCTTTATTTTCGCGATTTCAGAGAAAAAAGGGCTCAAAGGCTTAAAATTTTGCGAAAATATCATTATTTATTTTCGTGAAAATTAAGACGAAAAATAAGTACGAATAAGGTATATACCAGCTGTCATAAAACAATCGTGTACACACCAGTTTACTTGAGAACACTTGAGAAATATAGACTCGGAACACACACCTCAGTACGGCTCTCGCAGCTGAATTCCCGTCGTGTTTTATGACAGTATAATACATGCCTTTGGTTTCTTCATATATTGGATAAAGGAAAAGAAAATGCTCGAAGCGAATTAGCTATGCCCTTTAGTACGCGCAAGTCACGAAACTGTGGTGGCAAGATCAACTCAGTCACGTGTTTCAGTTCCTGTAGTTCCGCATAGTCAAAGTTCCAACGTGGAAGAGTCACAAACCAGAGTAAAAAAATTAAAAAATTCAGGACAAGATCGAAAAGGGACTATTTAACGACTCGGAAATGAAATGACTTGTAAAAATTTTCCTTGGCCAGCCTGCAAGCTCAGTAGTAATTTCTTTCCGCGCATCTTGTACTACATACAGTATGAGAGCTGAGAATATAGACTTGAAGTAGCGGTTTCCCGTTCTGTGGTAGGCTGGGTTTTGTTGGACAACATACAATACAGCTCCAGTACTTTCAGCACGCTACTGTTTAATGTGTGGGTGCGAGTTTCTACTGAATCACTCAGTTTCTAACTGCAAGACAGGAAACTCAAGTCCCGTGAAAATAGCTACAACAGAAACCAAATAAAAAACTCCTGACTGTAAATCCGAAACAACTCACGATAAAACTGATAGTTTGCCAGGAGGTTTGGGCCCAGTTCAAGGCTGTCCAAGCCTTTCCCGGCCAATATCCTACCACAACTGAACTACTTTGGCTTAAATCACGGTCATTCAGTCACTCCTTACGGCGTGACGTGGCAAAAATAAGCTTAGATATTACGTTCTCTTTGAGACGGAGAACCTAGTCACAGTAATAGTCTATAAAAATCAAGAATGTTGATTTTTTTTCCGGATTACCCGAGTGGGTTCAATGGCTATAATCTTGCCCTCAGTACCACGTTTCAAAGTCCGTATTAGACACGCAAATTACTGTTACATCAAACTGAAAAAAAAATAGTTTTTCCCTTTCATATAGTTTCGCGTAAGCGGCTGAACGAGAGATGAGCCTGAAATCCGTAACCATAAAATTCGGCGTCACTTACGAGGAGGTATGTGATGAAAATCATCACATCTTTTTTTAGGACATTTACTGAGAACTGGAGGCTTTTTCCTCGTGCCTGACAGCAACATTCCGAAAGAACTGCATTTAATTAATTCCTGTCCGTTGTGGGTTTTTCTTACGGACACTTGTGCGCTCCGAGCTCTGGGCCTTCACGCCAGCACTTTACGGGCTTTTTGCGGTTTTAAAACCTTTTCCGTCGAGGTGCGAGTGGTCAGTAACCGTGTACAACCCAGAACGACAAATATCTGACATTTGCCACACTTGTAAACCATTTCCGTACGGTTAAATAAAGTTTTGGTCAAGACGATTTTATCAGTTATTTGACCAAACTGTTAAAACAACCGTTTCGGATAAGAATGTTTTGTTGCCGCAAATTTCGCCACATCCACTTCGAAAAATTAAAGTATTTTCTTTCATATTCGAAAAGAAAATATTTTCTCAAGTCAAAACCGAATTTAATGAACGAAATAAACAAAAATAGATTTTATTCATGGTCATTTGTGGTTATCTAGAATGTTTTACAGGATTTCTTGGGTTGAACCAGCGTTTCCGTACGAGTAATTTGCAATTTTAATGAACTACAGCCAGAAGAAACCAGAAATGAGGTTTACCTACCTTTTGATTGGCTCTCAGGAAATATTCTTAGCCTTTCAGCGCGACCTAGTGACCTCATGTGTTTAGAAATATTCTGAAAATGAAATCTAGTGTGTAAATGGTCAGAAATGCCACAAATCTCTGCCAAAAGTGATTCTAAACACTTTGTTCCATTTTGGGGTGAAAGATGCCCACAATGACAGATTCTGACTGTCGTTCGTTTCTCGGCAACTGGACAAAAGAAGGGATTGCGGACGATTTTAGACATTGTATTGTGCGACCACGTAAAAGGGAAACGTAACGCTTTTTGAATAGCAATTAAACATAATTGTCACCGCACCCAATTCTCGTTGTATTCAAGCGCAGTGGGAGTTCGCTGTTACACTTTAATGAAATCTTCACTGCACTTGTTCCAGAAATAGTCATGCTTTCATGTAAAGCTTTTCCTTTCTGCCGAATATGTTCAACGAGAAATCCGCGCTTCTTGCGGGACCATGGTGTAAAATTACAACATTTCGCAAGTCTTGTGTTATTTCATTAACCGGAAGTATTTGACAGCTAAGAGATCTATAACCCCTCCTTTTCTTTCAAGTCCTAAAAGGTTACCATGGGAACTATGACGACAGCATACTGTGCTTAGCTTGTGGCGTTCTGATTGGACAGTGTGACATACCAATACTCAACGTCGTTAAAGGCTGTCAATCATTTTCACGCTAAAAACAATACATAATCATTTGATGCAGTGAAATGAACACACAGTGAGACGAAAAACATCAATTGTATGGTCTTGAGTCCCACTCTAAGCGAACCTCTACTTTGAACCGAATTTGAAATGCCTTCGTTACTACTTGTGGACAGTCCGAGAAGTTATCGCAGGATTCAGATGGAGAAGAGAAAATTCATGGCCAAAGGTGCCACGATTTCATGGCTATCCGACCAGTTCAGCAATGGGGCATTTCTGCTTCTACTTGACTGCCGTCCGTACGCAGAGTACGCTCGCTCCCACATTCAAGAAGCGATCAACTTGACAATCCCTTCCCTGATGCTGAGGCGTCTCAAGAAGGGCACCAACTTCGCGATTAGTTCGCTGATCGCTTCAGAGAAATACAAGGCGCAATTTAACAGGAGTCTTCGCCTGGCCACGGGGATAGTTTTGTACGATTCGGGAACGAGTGATGTGTCGAGCGTATGTACAAACAGTGCGCTAGGAGTCTTGCTCAAAAAATTCGCCGAAGATGTCGGTACTCCTGTTTTTTTACTGGAAGGTAAGCGTTGATTTGTGTTATTATTATTTAAACAACCGTTGTTCATTTTAATTAACTTACGCGCTAACCAAATTTACCAACCCGCTTGCTCATTTGCTGTTTTGAGTCCACCGAGCAGAAGGGAGTCCATCAGAATTTTGTTTGTTTTTAAACTTCTCGCGCGCGTATTTAATTTTTAAATATTCTTCACTCGCTAATTACTTTATTTTTTTAATGTGTTACAGGTGGCTTTGCCAAGTTCGAGAAGAAGTTTCCAAGCTTTTGCGAGCCGGGAGAAGAAGTGGAAAGGCCCTTACTGTCGCTTTCTGGGTTGACAATTCAAGACAACATCGAACAGGATCTCGCTTTGAAACTCGAACCAAGCACCCCACGAATCACAGATCATCAAGAATCTCGAACGAAAGTCCCAGTGCAGATTCTACCGCATTTATACCTTGGTAGCGAGAAGGATTCGTCCGATTTAGAACTTTTGAAGAAATACGGAATTTCCTACATTTTGAACGTTACCCACGACAAGCCGAACTCCTTTGAACATTTGCCCGGTTTTAAATACAAGAAGCTACCCGTGGAAGACAACTGGAGAGCCAACTTAGCCGACATGTTCCCAGAGGCGTTTGAATTTATAGGTATGTTACAAACTAACTTTTTTATTTATTATATTAGTTTCATTACCAGTATTCTGTGGGTGCTCGTAATAATTTTGATTGATTTGTTAATGGGATTGTTGAATCGCTAAGGACTACAGTGTTGCGCCCCAAACTCCCCCGTTAGCGAGTCAAGTAGTGTAGTTAATTTTCTTTCGATCATAAACGGGAAATGACTGTTAAATAAGCTTAGGAATAGGGAAAAAAGCGACATGTTTCCCAAGAACATTTTTAATGTGTGGGATGGGACGTACATGATTGATAAAACGCGCGCTCAGTCGTCGGCCATTATTGTTTGTATAGTGTAGGTTGATGCGGAGAAATAATTTGACTCCCACACAACATTTGACGTATTTGTGCGTAAAAGAACGAATTAACCAACTAGTTAACTGTTACGCCATTACGTATACATGAAATTTTTAGTTGCGCTTTCATTACATCGCCAAGATCTTTACTGTTCTAAATTGTAACATCTACTCGCGCTTGAAAATTTTGCCGCGAAAGCGAGAATTTTTAATTCCTTTACAGTCAGAATTCGGACCGTTCATTGTTTTACAGAACTGCATATTGATGCTGCGGCTTTTCGCTTTAATTTTGATACCTGCACCACTAACAATCATATATTGTTTTCTTTCTTTTTACAGAGGAAGGAATAACACAAAACCGAGGAGTATTGATCCATTGCCTAGCCGGAGTCTCGCGCTCTGTGACCGTCACCATCGCCTACCTCATTTCAGCGTTGAACATGACTCTAAACGAAGCTTATGACTTTGTGAAACAAAGAAAACCCAGCGTCAACCCAAATTTAAACTTCATGGGACAACTACTGGAATTTGAAAGGCAGTTGCGGACACCACAAACTCCTAGCTCGACAACCAGCACGCTTTCAAGTGATTGCAGTTTGGATGGCGAAGTGGAAGAACATGGCGTCGACTTAAACATTGTCGCTTCTCGCTGTCAGACTGTTTAAAGCGCTCGTAAATTATAACATAACTTAAAATTATTCCTCGTGGAACAAAAGAACTTCAAGCGCGACTCAAAAAGAGTTGAACTGAGTATTCTCTAACGGGCAAGAAATTTATATATATAGTGGCAAAGTTTAAAGATTATTTAGTACCCGTATTGTATTTAGATGGCGCGAAATGAGCAAGATAGTTTGTAGGTAATTTTGAAATTCAATTAACTTACATTATCAATGGCACATTAGACCATTTGTGTGCTGTTTTGAATATTCTAAGGGAATTTTGCATTATATGCAATTAATTTGTAAACACACTTTTGTGTGTACGTAAATCAAGTTTCTACAATAGTTATTCTCATAGTTTCTAGCCAAAACACAAACTCGTTCTATTTTGTCCTAAAACATTTTCAAAGTCTTTCCTCTATATTCGATCGCACAGTCGAAGATCTTTATAAATATACTCGCTTTCTCTCTTCATAACAATCATCGCTGTCAACAAAGGAATTTTTCCACTAATTACAATTCTTTTTGTATAGTTGTTCGTGGTCAAACTTCATCATCAAATTCTGTCAAAGAGTGTCGTCAATAATTTGAATTTTTAATTTATGTTCGCGAAGATTTGTAAATATATGAAAATATTGAAATGATATTCCTGAGCGCGCCTGCAGAGCCACAAAAGTCAAGTTGTATATATTAGTACTTTATTGATAGATCTACAGATTGTAAATAGTATTACGAAATATCTACTTTAATAAATCTAGAAAGTTCTGAAATTGGAAGAGAACGTGTTTTTTGAGCGTTGTTTTGCTAGTCATAACAAGAGTGAAAAGAGATCGGAAGGAAATGATTCTTGGTTTGTTATGTTACCCGTTGCGGTCGCAATCACGAGATTTTACCCTAGGGCTGTTTTTTGCGGTTGATATGTCGAAAATGTCAAACAATTACAGCTACCCACTCATAATACTTTATTGTTAAGTCACTGTATCGTGTTCAAAGCGAAATGCGTTTCTGTACAAGTTTCTTCGTTCGACGCAAATGGCCAAACAGTTCTCCACGAATGCCATTCCTTCACCCAGATGGGAGGTAAAAAAATACTTTGAAGATTGAAATTCAAGGAGATTTTGTTACGCACTTCCGGAATCCCGTTATATAATAATAAGACTTGAATATTGATGATTCAAAGTTTGTTTTCTAATGTGACATAAAAGAAAAGCTCTTTTGATAAACGAAGAAAACATTCTGGCAAAACAATCACAGATGACCTCGAACGAAACCCGTCGATTAGATCTTTGATGTACAAAAAAGGATCAACTGAATCGACAACCTTTTTTTCTGCTTTTAATTAATTAAAGTGGCGCTGAACATTTGGCAGCGCGCATCGCTTGGGGGCTACGCTTTTTAATCGCCTTTATTCTCAAGAATCAACGAAAGCAAGTAGCTTGAATAGAAAAGTCTTTGGGTAAACAAAGTGGTAGAGTTTTAAATGCGAGCGAGATCCGGCATGTAGTTGTGGTATTTTCATCTCACGCGCTCTCAGGGCCGGATGTCAACAGCGCTGTTTCCGGAGTTGTAGACTTGCTGGCGCCATCTGTATTCAGTCCCGGCTATTTTTGTTATTGCGACAACGCATGCGTAAATCTTAGCTCAAAACAACACGATTATTCGTGGCGCGCGCCCATTTGATCCACTTTGAAATATTGTGCTTTTAATTCGACAAGGTTATAAGTGCACTTTTCGAAAAGATCGCCGAACAGATGAGCACCGGAAAAGGGTTTTTACAGCGCACAGAGAGAAGGCCACTTTATTATTATTCTAACCTCTCTTTCAGTGAGCCTGATCGTAGGCTGAACTGTGTCCCGGGCTGTGGGTAGCCTGAGGAATCTTACTAATTCATAGGGAAGCGATCATCATTTGGAACCCAGCGTTACGCCTCGAGCTTTATTTGGAGATTCTATTCAGCGTCAAAATTTGCGACGAAGCTAAAATATTCCCCCAATTCCTCCACCTGCGGTAGCCAAGCGGTCATCTTTCACTCATAAGACCTTGACGAAGCAGTTTTCGCGTTCTTTGCATTGAGTTGAAAGATCGACATCGACAGATCAACAGCAGCCAACAGATTACTGAGACGTGGGTGTTTTGGTTACCGGGGGTCGCACTTTCTTTGTTTTTCAAACTAGGAGGGGGAGCGGGTGAGGGGACAAACATCGGTGTTATCATGGTGGGCCAGTATTACCAGATTGAAGGCACAAACCAACAGTTGTATGTGAATTTCAATGACTATGCATGGAAATTTGTTAAAGCAGGGTTTACGTACCACCAAAGTTTAGTTGTGAGAAACTAGAAAAAATGACAAAACTGCAACCGGAAAAATTGGACCATGACTCCCCGAGCAAGAGGGAAGTTAAGAGTGACAACCAAGCTAAGCTACCTTGTTGCTGCCCAGGGGTACGGTGTAGTGTATGGAGGTGCTCCAGAGATGATAAAGTGGTAGCCAAACCTTCAGAAGTACAGGTGGTTTTACCATGTACCAGGACATGGGCGTTGGCCAACGGACTAGACAGCCCCCCTCCCTCATCTTCCTCCCCGTCCCCCCTGCAAGCCCGCCCGCCCGCGCACCAAAGAGCGTTCCGCGTATTTTGCATCGCTTTGATGGGAGGTGATGTCAGCTATGTCGTATAGCGTAGGCGTCAGTCCTGTGTATAGAAGAATTATTACACTAACTTGTTACGTAACGAACTGATAAGCAAAAGTGGTTAAGTTTCCGCAATGGTAAGTATTGCAAAATCGGACTACGGGGAAGGTGGCGGCTAAAAAGGATAAGCTTGTAAATATTTGAAATTCGTGTAGGAAGCAGAGATAGCTTTCAACTTCTCAACGGGAGAATACGGTCCAGTGGCCAGTCTAGCATAGCCCAAGAGCCAGGGGGCATAACAAAAATAGCCGAATGAAGGTGAAACGACAAGCGCCGAAGTAGGCAGTTTTCTTAACCCAATCGAGCGGACAGAATTTAATACTCACAGTTTATTTCATTTGGTTCTCGATTAAATTTCCTTTTAACTTTGTTTTCTTTGCAATAGTACATAAAAGCTTCTGTGTGACCTTCTGAAATATCTACAGGCCACATCTTTCCATTCGTAGTTTTCAGTGAAAACCGAGACTCTAAAAGTCAACGGGTCATGATTTCATTTCACACCTGACTGACATAAACAAATCCGACACTTTGAAAACAAACCTCAACCCTGAACAAACGATCTTTGTTATTTAAACGGTTCAATAATCATCATGGTGAGTTATTTTAACGTATTATTCCTTTATCTCGTGACCTAAGCAGTATTTTGCCAACTGGCAAATGCAATCAGTCCATATGGCTTCCGATCTCGTTTACGTTTTCAAGTGTTTTGACTGTTTTCTTGCTCGGCTTCAACTAATTTATCGCACAATATCCGCGATCAATTAGATTTGCAGTAAGAATGCGCAAATTCATCCTTCTCAGACATGCAAGCTCAAAATACAAGCTTGATGTTTTGATGGAAGGAACTGCTATCAACGCCAGACAGGGAAGCTATTTTTAGCTCAATAATTAAATTACACGTTTGTGAGTTAATTAATTTTCTCGATGTGTTGGGGAAAGTGTTGAATCATTCTGCAAAAGTTTGAAATACAAGTAAATATGTAATCCACTCGAGTACTGTGGCTCTGTGGTTATAAATCCATCCTCTTGGAGTGTATAAACTTGGTCGTCAAGGCAACGACAAGTTTGGGACTTAGTCCTCGATCTTCGCGCGTTCTTTCATTCTTTGACGCGCAACCTCGTTCCCAGGGCTTTTCCATTCTAATTTTTGCGGGGCGGGAAAATTAGAAGGGAAAAGCCCTGGGAACGAGGTTGTTTGACGCGGGAACAATTGTATAAATGTAAGGCAAGTTCTCGTAGAAGAACAATTTTCGATTATCCGATCAAAACAATAGCTCGACCAACAAGTTGTCACACCGTTCAGGAATTAGACTACGTCACGTTGCTTAGCAACCTCTCAAAATAAATTTGCGGGCTCAACTACCTTGCCGCTGGTCACGCCGCCATCTTGTTTCAGAAGACGTGCGCGGCTACCAAGCCCGGCGTGCGTACGCGCCTGACAAAAAAAAAATTGAATATTACTATTGTTCACGATATTTTTACAAACCAGCTATAGGGCTCTTGCTGATTATCAGGCGATTTTCGTGTTGTAACCAGGTCACCACTCATGACATTGCATACTAAATTGCCTAAAAATCTTAGATTATGTCGATGCTAGTACATGTACGTGACTCGCATGGGTCCTCGCGAAGCTGGGATGGGGATTAATTATTGTTGGGTGTGAGGGTGATAACCAGGCTTTGGACTGGAGTTCGCTAATTTAATACTGTTGTTCTTAACCAAATTGAAAATGAAACTCATTTCTTATTATATTGTGTAATCGGTAAAGATATAAGACAACAAGTTACCCACGAAATCAAACTTAAATATATGGTTATGACCTTTTAAATGACCACGATAAAAATATTTTTTTATTCAATATTGTTGATCCTTTTATCTGCAAAAAGCTTGGTTATTTTGTTTGTTTCAACATATTAAGGGATACTTGTACAACTAGACAAGGTCCCGCCTAGATTGATTAACTATGATTTAGTTTATTTATATATAACTTATATGATTGAGATTATTGTATTTCAACTATATTATATCGTAGGTAATACCATGTACCAATACAAGGGAATACTGAAATAAATTGTTGTTTTTGTTGTTGCCTAGCTAGGAGTATCGATCTACTATAAATTTGTGAACAACGGACTTTCAAGAGTGAACCGTAAAACAATTATAAGGGGTACCCATAACCTACGTAGGTTATTTGAAATACAGTCGAACCCCTATTAAGCGGCCACCCTCGGAGAAATGGCAAGTGGCCGCTTTATAATAGGGGTTGGCCGCTAAATAGGGGTTTTATTTACAGTACTATACTGATATTGGGACTTTGATAGCTGGCCGTTTAATACTAAATAGGGGTTGGCCGTTTCATAGGTGGCCGCTTAATAGGGGTTTGACTGTATTGAAACTGTATTGCGTGGGTTTGAGGTGGTTTACAGTATCCAACTGAATGCAATTTTTCCAGCTATCTTGAGTTGGGAAAAGATACTACAGAAAAAAAACAAGGCCTCACGATTCGCGTGACTGTGGGTCATGCCGAGCGCTTCCCGATATGAGCTTGGCGCAATTTCTCGCGATTTCCTGAAGGAAGTCATATATCTTGGCTGATCCCAGCTAATTACCGATAGTGAATAGATAAGTGCATGAGATAAGTGTGTATGTTTGTTTCCCCAGACTGCGTGAATTATTCAGCACCGTCTAATCAGGGTACTGTTTGATTTTAATGCCTTGAAATGTCGTTTTGTTGTTGTCCACAATTTGTTGTCGTTGATGTTTTTGTCGTAATATATATCTAATGCCCTAACTCCTGACTTGGATGAAAGCCATTTTCCGTCTGCGCCCCGTGTACTCAACAAAGTTTTAGAAAACGTAACCCTTTCATATACCTTCCATAGAAAATGGTAACCCTTTCATATACCTACATGTACAGTTGAAACACTGTCTAATAACCTTTGAATTAACTTAATCTTTTTACTCGTGTAACCCCTTAAAATACTTGGATGAGTAAGTTCGATATATTTTGAAAGGCCCTTTTAAATACCTGAGTAGGTAGGCTCATTACACGAATCTATGTTATGGGGTGTCTTGTAAATTTTGGGTGATTTTTGGATATGTTTGAAAGGAAATAGTTTTTCTCAAAGGAGCCGTAAAATTTAGGGAAATAACACCAACAGACAGTTGATACCCACGCAAGAGCACTTGCGTGGGTATCAACTGTCTGTTAGTGTTGAAAAAATCATTTTCTTTATTCTATATCCCTTCTTTAGACCTCTTAAAATGAACCCCACCTTATTTAACTCTAACAGTGCTCATTTTAGATTTAAACATCCTAAGCGGTACCAAACCACGAATTTTAACCCCTTAACTGCAACCCCGTCACTTTTGTATGGGAGTGTGGCTGTCAGTAAGAGGGTATTTCTTAATAGCCATTAATCAAAAGGTTCATTTGTCCGGCAAACTACACAGCGAGCTGAGCCTTGAACAGGCCACTCGTTTACCGATGACAACGTAGCGTACTTCTTGAATGGCTCTGCAAAGCGGTGCCTAGGGAATGTCTTCGTCAAATGACCAGCGGATTCATCTAAACATCAAATTAGCGATTATGAAAGTTCTAAAAACGCTAAAAAAAAACTAGCCTACGAGCAGGCTCTCTCACGGTGTTCAGTGGAGTTCGCGCGAAACGCGCGTTACTCGCGCCTTCGCGTGCGCCGCGCTCGTGCGGGAAACCCAAACACGGACAGCCTGCTAGCAGACTACAAAGAAACTAGCTGATAACATTCAACATTTGTTTTTTTGTTTTTCTATCGAAATGTTTGCATTAACTATGAAGCTTGCCCTGAACATCAATACAGTCGAAATAAACGTAAGCGTACACCCTCGGGAAGCAGAAAAAGTGTCAGCAACTGGAGTGGCCGCTTTTACTGGAATGTGTATTAAAATACAGAGTTTGTATGAGCTAGAGTTCAAACGGGGTTTTGTCAAGGCGGCCGTAAGTAAAGCTGTTCGCTCGGCGCTTATACGAGAGTATCTGCTCAGACTGAGAGCTTCGATTGTACTCGTTTCTCTTAGTCTTTTTCAGTGGCTAAAGGCATTCTTGTAATTATACAGCTGTTTCGAGAAAGGTTGTCGTAAAAAAGCGCACGCGACAATCCCGAAAGGTAATCTGGGATATGATCAGCAAGGGACGTTCTGACACTGTAGCTGTCGAACCTACTTTGTTGCTTTCTTTTAGCACTCGCAAACATACGTCCATGGCGTCTCGTGCCATTTTCTCAGATTTCCCTGAAATGCTGAAGTCAAGGAACCGTGAACTTAAAACTACCCAAAATACCTTTCGGGATTGTCGCGTGCGCTTTTTACGACAATCTTTCTCGAAACAGCTGTATAATAACTTGGTCGAGACTTTCAAAAACAACCGGAAAAAGGAACTTGAAGCGCGGAGTCGATTAATCTCTGCTCATTTTATCTACAAGAACAACATCGCACTTGGTAGTATTGTGATTGTTATATTTACAGTCTGTGGTGAGCAATTAAACTGCAGGAAATAACTCGGTTTTCCGGTCCTTGATCTTATGGTTATCAAACAATACAACGGGTTCGGTTTGTGGGCGTAATCATGCAATTTAGTTGAATTTAGAATTCGGTGCTATGCCCAACATCCTGTACCGTGAGTGCCAGAGGGTTTTTTTTTCGACGCGAGGAGGGCAAACATCCTGCCAGGAGAAAAAAAAGGATTCATAAAATAAAAACAAAACAAAAACAGGTTTATCCAGTTCCAATGTGTTTTTCTTGTGGTTTTCGTCACACGTCATACAAGTTAAACTGACCAATAGGAGCGAACCTGACGGCCACGCGTTCCGCAAAATGGCGGGTAATTTCACAGTTGTTTCAAAACACATTATCAGCTCTAGTTGATGATTTTCTTTATTCTCATCACCTCTCTACTTATCAATGTATTGATATTGCAACGAGAATTTAGATATTGAACTGTGCATCAGCATGTACTCTTCGAAGCATGAACGGCTACGAAAGAATATAAAAGGAAACGTGGTTTTGATGTGATTTTTTGATATTTATTTCTTCGCGGCTTAGTAGTACATCATGATATTTCTCCTGAGCTAAAATTAGCCTACCATGCACTCAATGGATATAAGGGTGTCCTCTCGCTCGGATTAGGGCGAGGAAACTGTTGCTGACACTTCAGATTTCAGTAAGACCTGAGACTTTTTGGAGACGATCGAATCTTCATTTCAGTCAGTTTCAAGTTGTTTTGTGAACGGACAAAAGTATTAACCACATCTTAATTACCACATACGCCCCAATAAGAAATGCGGAAAACTAGTAAACCGCGTAAACTGCGCACACACAAGCCCATGCCCAGAAATGGATGGCTGCGGAACCAAAGAATACTTCGCAGTTAATTTTCAATAACAGATAAACTTGGCTGGAATTTGATAGGCACATGTTTAGAGAACCATGAAAGATAGGCGAGTGTGTAAGGCCGAAACGAGTTAGCCTGTTCTAGGCGGAGCGGCGCGCAAAATATAGAGCAGAATATCGCTCCCGACTAATTGAACACGCCCTAATATAAACATGTACGGTATGTAAATCACATCGAACGCGTAACTTCTATAAATTCAGTCTTTAATTTTGCGTCATTGTAAAAGCATAGATCGTAAAACGACGTTCCATGGTAAATGCGAATTGGTAATAAACCGTATTCGGGTTAAAAGAGACTTTTAACAGCTGTCAGTAGTGTTGTAAACAAAGCGCGCGTGCTCTAAATCCATTCCAGTTTTTTGGGCGGGGCGGGTCTGGGGCGGGAGCTCCAATCTGCTCTGACGGAAAGCACGTATGTTTCACGATACGTGCATGATGATATACATGGTACGTGACAACAAAAAGTGTTCAATCCTTGCATGCATGTATTTCTGTCTCTTCTGAGTACAGGAAATTTCAAACGGATAATATCACTCCTACAACACTTACTAGCTTTTACCATTTATTTACATTCAAGTTCGGCAATTAACTACTTAACGCCTCAAGTTGTATTCTGTTCTGATTGCTACCAGTAACTGACTGATGGATGGTTAGAAAGAAATGAATAGGTTTGCCGATTCATTTACACAATACCCTTTCCTTTGTAAACTTAGATTCTTGTCCTCAAAGTTTTAAAAAGCAGGAGATTATGTATGTTCTGCCGTCGGTGGACGGTCGTGTGTGGTCGAAATCTTCTGAGATACTTGCTGTTGATCTCTTTCGCTTTAACCCTTTCACTAGCTCCCAAACTTTTGAGTCTGTGGATGAAACCCTAGTGTGTGACCATTCAAATGAAAGCTATTGAGCAGTACTTTCATGTGGTACTGTTTATTATGCTATACAAGGGTGGTTCTAACTTCTAAGTCTGTGGATAAAACTCTAGTATGTGACCATTCAAATGAAAGCCGGATTGAACAGTACTTTCAAGTGATCAATACTGTTTATTTTTGACAATTTTTCAAAATGAAATTCAATATATTTTCCTCACTTTTGAACTAAGCACTCTTGAATTGGGAGTGAAAGGGTCAATTCATCTTGATGCACACGCAACGAAAAATAAAAGAGAATGCAGTGACTAAAGACAAAATACACTGGATTGATTTGACTGAGGCTCGATCGAGGCAGCTTCAAGGTCTCATCGTATAATTAATTGGGTATAGGTTTAAGAAAACATGGCGGGCATCCAGCTATTTCAGTCCACTTCACATCTTGGAGTTTTAAGAACAACACTGCACACCTCCCCCGCCAAACATTTTTGGGACTTACACGGCCGGGCGGGTCTAAGCTATCTTAAGTTTGTGGCACACCAAAGATCCAACCTTTATAACGATTTCTTTGCTGTTGTTTAGGCTAAAAAAGGTTTATATAGTATGATCAGTGCTTGGGCAACCGTCAAACAACATTGTTACGTTCCCCGCGCCGGCCAGGATCTTTCTCTTGGCCGGGACGGAGAAAAGAAGAGTGGGAACGAGGTTGAAGGGAACTTCGGGTTGAAACAGCTGTGATTTTTCGTCTGCTAATTATATTATAATCAAGTATAACTATAAACTATTTTAAATGTTTTAAAATTCTGCCCTAGCTTGGGTAAGGTACATGCTCAAAACTACGAATATAGACTTTTTTTCCTTCTTGGCTACTTATTCAGTCATAATCTAGAGTTATTATTCTCCCGGAAATAATTAAAACCGCATGAAACAAGATGATCACGTCCACTTTGTTTGTGGAAGGCTTGATCAAAAGCGGCGGAAATTAATCCTCTAAGTTTGTGGTCAAAACCCATTTTGGTGTGTAAATCAATTATCATATATAATTTACTCCTATTTTTAATCCTTTCACTCCCAAGAATGCTAAGTTCAAAACTGAGGAAAATATGTTGCAAAGTTGCCAAAAACAAACAGTACTACATGAGTGTACTGCTCAATAGCTTTCATTTGAATGGTCACACACTAGGGTTTCATCCACAGACTTAAAAGTTAGAACCACCTTGTACAGCATAATAAACAGTACCACATGAAAGTACTGCTCAATAGCTTTCATTTGAATGGTCACACACTAGGGTTTCATCCACAGACTTAAAAGTTAGAATCACCTTGTACAGCATAATAAACAGTACCACATGAAAGTACTGCTCAATAACTTTCATTTGAATGGTCACACACTAGGGTTTCATCCACAGACTTAAAAGTTAGAACCACCTTGTACAGCATAATAAACAGTACCACATGAAAGTACTGCTCAATAGCTTCCATTTGAATGGTCACACACTAGGGTTTCATCCACAGACTTAAAAGTTAGAACCATGCACCTTGTACAGCATAATAAACAGTACCACATGAAAGTACTGCTCAATAGCTTTCATTTGAATGGTCACACACTAGGGTTTCATCCACAAACTTAAAAGTAGAACCACATTTATTGACTCAAGGTTGGACTCTGCCAGACTCTGGAAGTGAAAGGGTTTCAGACAGTGACTACAATGAACTGCCTTGCGAGATTCTCTCTCAGCTTTGGGTTGAAAAATTTACTGAGTGACTTCGATTTAATTCCTTCTTATTCATGTTTTTGTTGTGTGTATCCAGAGGATAGAAAGTACAAACTACAGAGGAAACCTGATTTCTTCAAGGGAAAGGAAAATTGGTTCGAGAAATCGGGAGTTCGAAATATCGGGGTAAAATTACAGTGCCTGACGAATCCAAGGGAAACCTTTTGGTTCGAGTTATCGCTAGGGAAATCGAGGGTTCGAAAAATCGGGACTCCACTGTAGTCTATTCTACTTGTAATTTCATCGTGTTTCAAGTAGATAACAAACCTAATCCCTTGCTGAACATATAAGTGACTGATACACTATCTTTCCGTTTTATAACAAGTAGATTAATGGTCCAATTAACGTTCAAAACAGAAGGTCACGTTTGTGTTTGTGAGCCAAACTCATCTCCCTTCTGTAGCTTTCTGTGGTTTATTGTGGTAATCAACGAATATACAGCAGTGCTAAATAAACTCACGATTCAATATATCGTTATAGAAATAGAAATTCCGGTACGGAGGTCGCGCGCACACTTGTAGTCCGAAATAGTTTTCCGTGTGTGTGGGTTGGGCGTGCCAAGCTACTACGTACGAAAATACTGCTATTTCCGCACGCGCCTTTGTACATTTCTTTTAATTAGCTCGCGTGCGTGTTCTCGTGCTCGCCAAGTTGGACATTGTCCAAACTAGTTGGAATTAAGGAGGGAATAGTCGGTACTTCACACGTATTTTGAGGTATATTGATGGATCTTGTTATCAGTTACAACCACTGCCTCGTTCCTAGAGTTCCGATACTCCACGAAGTTGTCGTCAATCAAATTTGAAGAAATGTAATAACTTCATTACAGAACAGAAAGCTACTATATCGATACAATAAGCCTCTAGTGTTTATTTTAAAAACTGGCTACTACAGCTTAGAGAAGACTCCATATATTGCAAAGCTGATATACAAAGGGCTTACAATATTTCGGCTCAGCTACTGACCAGCCTTCTTCGAATTAAATAACAAAATATTACAATTAAAAAGGAGTGGCGGGAAATGACTCCTCTCTACTCGTTTATCCAGTTTAGTAGCCTGTTCCAGGCTTTTTTGGGAGTTAGTGGGGGTGAGCGAAGCAGCGCACTATCGTAAAAATTAAACGCACGGGGACTGGGGAAAGCGGGGACGGTCCACCCGAGCGCCGAAAATTTAAGGTGGCTCTGAATTCCCACCGAGGAATTTTTTTAAACTTTGCAAAAAGTTGTATCTTAACATGTTGATCATTATTCAATTATAAAAATGGGGGTCACCAGGCTCGTTTTTGAGTTATAAGCACTTACTGGCGGGGGTACACGTGAATTTCAATGAAATTTTAAGAGGTTGTCAATCTACCAATTTTTAACTTCAAATTCTAATTTTAAAACTACATCAAATTTCAATATTTCTTATTTCCCTAAATTTTACAACTCCTTTGAGAAAAACTATTTCCTCCCAAATATACCCAAAAATCACCCAAAAATTTACAAAACACCCCATAACATAGATTAATGACTGACTCGTCCCCAGTCGTCTCTCTTGTCTCCTGTTAATATTAACGAGAAGAGAAGTCCTTTGTTGGGAGTCGCAAGTCGCGGGGATGCTGGGAAGGAGGAAAGCGAAGGCCGCCTTTCCTCCTTCCCATCACCCCTTGCGCTCCCCTCGGCCGCGCTAAATATTAACAGGAGATAAGAGAGACGACTGGGGACGAGTCAGGATTAATGAGATGAGCAGAGAGTTTTTGGATTGCTTGAAACGCGAACGAGATATTTCCATTAAACCCATGTTAAGTCGTGGAAAAAGGGCATTCATGTGTACCTCCGCCTTAAAGCTAAAAATAAGGGTGTTTTTGACAGGTAATATGTTGCTATGGTAACCTATTATGTCAAAAAGATGATCATAACTTGTTCACCGATGATTGGGCAATCGATTGATACCTTTATTTTGACATCAAATGATATAAGATGGCAGTATCGATCAATCAAAGCGCAAGGACTGTAAACGTACTAACCGTTACATACCAGCCTAGGCCTGTCCCGATTGTGCTCGGCAACTTTTGAGCAACTTTTGGCGTTTGGAGCAACTTTTTGCAGTTCTAGCAACCTCGAGCAAGTTTTGCCTTTCTGAGCAACTTTTGAGCAAAATATAGGTTTACAGCACATATCAAGCACGAAAAATTAAGTGAACAATTTGATAAGAAAACTTCAATTTATGCGAATTTATTAAATGTTTATCAACGTACAATTAAAAAAAAAAATTTAAAATTTAATTAAAACAAATCGAAAATCGAAAAATAAAGCTTTTAATTAACGTTT
Organism: Desmophyllum pertusum; assembly: GCA_029204205.1. Taxonomy (NCBI): domain Eukaryota; kingdom Metazoa; phylum Cnidaria; class Anthozoa; order Scleractinia; family Caryophylliidae; genus Desmophyllum; species Desmophyllum pertusum. The sequence continues at coordinate 1,062,824 of MU826358.1, forward strand.
GTATAAAAATATCAAGACATTTAGGTAGCAACTTTTGAAATTTTGGCATTCCAGTGAGCATCTTTACAGCATTTTACGAGCACAATCGGGACAGGCCTATACCAGCCTCACACCGATGATTGTCACAAAATGGTGTATACCCAACCTCGTCCCCAGGGCCTTCTCTCCTTTTTTTCAAGATGGCGTCTGATGGAGCGAAGACCCTGGCAAAGGCTGGGTCACGTGGTACAAATACTCCAAGATTCTTGGAGTATTTTATCACGTGACTTTGTTGTGGAGCTGAAACAAAATGGCGGCCAAAGCTGAGTGTCCCAGATTACGTGGACCGCGTTTTACGGCGTATCTTTGTAGACGAGGAAACAATACTTCATTTGGAAGACTAATTTATTGTTTGGAAGCTCTTCCGCCTCTTCGAAAGCATAACGCGTGGTCAAAGACTCTGGAAACACTACGGTAACTGTAACACCACCGCACGTATAAAACTAGCTATCCCGGGAACTATCGGTCTTATGTAAGCTAAATATAAATCTTTAAAGCATTTGTACGCACCCGTACCTTCGATCTTCCCAGAAAAGACGAAGGGGTCGTAGCTATATATGTCACCGTCTGAGATTGTTCTTCGTAGAAATCAAAAAGGAGAGTTCGATTGGATTCATATTCGTAGGAAAATCATTGAAATTTTCCATGTCCAGACACGTATTCCTTCATGTCAGTATTGCACCGATATTACGGTTAGCGCTTTGTACTTGCGATTGAAGGATATAAGCCTGTTGTTTTTTTTCTTCTATGTCTTATGGCTCTGTCAATCCGCTCATCCCCTCCCCCGGGCATTTTTTTTTGTCAGAATGTTGCAAATGCCCCTCCAATTTAGTCGGGAAATTTATGCTCAAGCTTTCCGATCCTTGATCACCTAACCAAGAGCTTATGAATTTGATATCTTGTCCCGCAAAGTTGTCAAAGCTTCTTTCCGACATCTTTGGTTCGCATGTGGAAAGCAACAGTGCAAATTTTTGCACATGTGTGGTGGGGCTCCGGTTCACTTGAAAAGTGCAGGGCTCAAACGAGGTTTAATATCAACTCAGTTTTAACACTTTTAAATTACGGGCAATCAGGAAAGTTAAAATACACAACAAATAATGTACGTCTTTTAAAATCCAAAAGATATACATGTAATGTTGCCTTTGACAATGCCCCACCCCCTGGACGACCTGATATAGCAAATACCCCACCCCGGGAATGGAAAAGTCGTAAAATGCCCGACAAATGCCCGGGGGGGGGATTTGACAGAGCCATTAGCTTATGAATGGGAGTTTATTACAAATCATATTCAAGTAGTGCACAAGAAAATAGATGATTTATATTTTTTGATGTTTCATAGTCCATAAAAATAACATTTTTTTTTAAATGTAGTGTTTTTGAATGTAGTGGATGGAAAAAAAATTAACCTGACATGTAATCCCATGGGGAGAAAGATCTGAGGATACCGTTTCCTCTAGATAATAATTATTGTTTTCCTATTGGTAAATTTTCTTTTATCGCCATCTTATCACTCAGCTAGGGAAGGGGACAGTCAAAACTATTATGGAAAGCCTACACTGATTTGTATATTTTTATGTGTAAGGATTGTAGACTCAAATCCTTCTCCTTATTATCTCAAATCCTTATTATATGTATATTTTTTCGAACCCCTATTAAGCAGCCACCCTCGGGGAAATGGCAAGTGGGTCGGCCGCTTAATAGGGTTTTGTCAGAAATTAGCGTAAGGCTTGGTAGAAACATCACTTTGTTCGAATACAAACACGCTTGGAGGCTTGTGACAACTGTGTGTTTGAATGTTTTTATCAGTCATCACTTTCTATTTCGGACTCTTATCTGTCATCAGCTTTTACAAAACAAAGCCAAACTACATGTATAAAATTTTGGAGGCCACGGAATAGAGAACCCTCAGTGGTATGGGCCAAAAGGTGGCCACAGCCACGTAACAGAGGTGGCTCCTTAATAGGGGTTTTATTTACAGTATTATACTGACAACAGTTTTGCGACTTTGATAACTGGCCGTTTAATAGGGGGTAGCCGCTTAATAGTTGGCCCCATAATTTGATTTTTACAACAATAAATTTATGTACCAAATATGTTCAAGACACAATTATTATTGTTTTCATTCTTTTTTTCTTTTATGCAGAAAATGTTACTTGAATTCATTGTATTCACCTCTGTAGTTTAAAATAAAGATGCACTATTGCTTGTGTTGGTTTTCTGTCCTGCTTGCTTTCATTTTGATCTCAAAGTCTCTTCCCCACCCAACAGTCAAATGAAAGATAATGTAATAATTACATTATAATAATTATAATTATATTTATAAAAGCAATTTATAATTATTATTATTATTATTACAAATTTCTCACCACTAATGAAACACAATATTTTGCTAAAATTCCACACATACTACAAACTCCTGGTCATAAGCCCTGGGCTTATTCAACTTCGTAAGGGGTCTTAGGTGGGCTTATAAATGGGGGGGGGGGGGGGGGGGGGGGGGGCGCTTATAGGCAGAATAAACAAGTTGATGCAGCAAATTATTATATCAAGATATGTTTTTAAAAACAAATTTCAAGTCAGTACATCAATGCAACTGGAACATAACAAAACAGAATAAAGAAAATTAATATGGTCTAAAGTTGAACAATTTCTGTGAGGACATAGTAAGGAAATGAGGAACAGTAGAGAGGGGCTTAAAGCCAGGATTTTACTGTTGCATGATGACCTCCGCATACTGGTAAGCAAGAAGAGATATGCCCACCAGAGGTCAACCACTAACATTCCAACACCATTAGTTTTAAAGTGAAACCCGTTGTTATATCAAGACTATCAATGCCGCCAAACCTTCTGAGAAAAGCGGTATCTTTTTAGCATCTCCATGATTTTATTATGTTGAGATGGAGAAGCTGTTCTTACTTTTTGGGGTGCAGGGGAGCCCAGATTACTCTCCATAATCTTATAAGAACAAAACAAAGGATCAGTCATTCTGCGTAAGAACAAGATACAGGATCAGTCATTCAGTGTAACAAAGGATCAGTCATTCAGTGTAAAGAACAAAAGTGAAATCAATCTCTATTTAAAGCCAAAACATGTGCTGTAATTGGTGACAGGTTGGCAAATAAAATGTAACACCTTTTAATGTACATCTTTGTATATACACCATTTTCCTTTAATTTTTATACTTTGAACATCTAATAAATTGATGAGATATTATTCTGTGAGTGACACAAGCTACTCGGAAAAAGTTCCCCCAACAGGAGTCAAACCTATAAACTTCCGCACACCGGTCGGACACTCTACCACTGAACTATGGGAGGCTCGTGGGAGTTAGGCATCCGACCGGTGTGCAGAAGGTCATAGCTTCAACTCCTGTTGGGGGAACTGAGAATTTGTTTACAGAGTAGCTTGTGTCACTGACAGAATAACTAAGTAATGACCTGTTTTGAAAGAAAATACTCTGTCATATACAATGTATTGTAGCAAATATTATACTTCAATTTAAGGTTGAACTTTTAATTTGAAATAAATAGTGACAAACCAGATGTAGATGTGGATGCAGTCACAAATTACCAATTTTGTAAAACATAAGATAAATTATTATTACGGGAAATTGTTTAGATAAGCTCATTAAGCTTATTATTAAAATATACGGGTGTAAATGTATAAAGGTCTAAACAGGAGATTTTTATCTCTCCAAGTCCTCCAACGACAAACTGTTCAAATCAGAACTTTAAACTCAAGCTGAAATGAAAGGGTGAGTTGTAGAACGAAAACAAGTCGCAGTGTACAGTTTATACAGCCGATAGTTTATGTGTAAATCAATCACTAACAGCGTAAAAATTAAAAGCTAAAATGTGCCTGATGTGCGGTGTTACCGTAGTGTTTCCAGAGTCTTTGACCACGCGTTATGCTTCCGAAGAGGCGGAAGAGCTTCCTAACAATAAATTAGTCTTCCAAATGAAGTATTGTTTCCTCGTCTACAAAGATACGCCGTAAAACGCGGTCCACGTAATCTGGGACACTCAGCTTTGGCCGCCATTTTGTTTCAGCTCCACAACAAAGTCACGTGATAAAATACTCCAAGAATCTTGGAGTATTTGTACCACGTGACCCAGCCTTTGCCAGGGTCTTCGCTCCATCAGACGCCATCTTGAAAAAAAAGGAGAGAAGGCCCTGGGGACGAGGTTGGTGTATACCATGGGGTATATGATTTTCATTGAGACCGCAGGAAAAAAAATATTTGACTTTTAATTAGAGGATTTTTTCAAACGCAAAAATTAGTAGAGAACCGTCTGGAGAACCAGCAAAAGAGTTCGCGTCCTATTGCGCGACCGTGGAAGCCTGAAACTAGTCAGTAGTCACCAGGGCGCTTTGGGATAAAGGGCCATTGGGACGAGGTTGTGTCTGAAATAATAAGTGTATGGACTTTAGTAACCTGCGATCAGGCCAATTTTTCGCGCTCCGTATTCTCTTTACTTTATATAAAGACGAGGAGTAATAAATGAGAGCGCAGAAAAATTCGCCTGATCGCATTACTCTGGAACCCATACTCTTTCCAGGTTTGTAAACCGTGATTTCATTTCGTGAAAATAGACTGGGAACGAATTTCCCAGGTGCCTTTGCGGCCGCGCGCACCTTCTCTCTTCCTCTCTTCTCCGTTTGAGAAATTTGCCGTTGTTTTTGGTGGAACAATCGAGGTAATATCTTTGCTTGAGTGTGCCATCTGAGTCCCCAGATGTATAATTTGTGGGAATGTATGTTTGAAGTGTTCTATCACCATTGAAGCGTCTCCTTTTTCTGCGAAATTCACAGGTTTTTAGCGAGATTGTTCACAGCTTATAACATGGCGAAGTCCAAGAATCACACGAACCACAATCAAGGTATGTAAGCTTATTTCACTTGCATAACTCTTGCGATGCGTTATATAACGAGAGCAACACACGATGGTGTTTTATTTTCTTATTTTAATGTACTGCTTCTGATTTTTAGGCCACAAATGGCACAGAAATGGGATTAAAAAGCCGAAGAAGCAACGTTTTCCATCGTTGAAAGGGTAAGTTTTCGACAATTTGGTGCAGTTCGTTTAGTATTCTTTCTCACGTACATTATTGCAATGATCTACCAAACACTGTTGTATAAAACTGGGTACATCAAACTAAGGTTTTCTAATCTAAATAACCCATCACCTCGAGTAGTAGTATTTAAACACATAATTATGTGACATGTGCATGTATTGCGTTACCACCTGGAGGCAGACAACACACTTCCCTGCTGGCAGAGTCTCCTTTTCCGTTAATTTGAGGCGGGAAGAAAAGGAGACTCTGCTCTGACTCGAAACAATGTTTGATGTAACCATAAAAAACGGTTTTGAAACCATTTGTCGCGAAGTATTCAGTACGCATGCCTAATGGCATTATCGCTGACTTGTAATTGAGCCCACAGTGACAAAGCGCATGCTGTTCAATGTGGCCGCTGGTGAATATTGAGCCCACATGTGACATAAGATCACATGAGAAAGTTGTTTGGTCGCTTAGTAATGTCAACGCATGCTCAATAGGAAGCGTTTCGAGTCAGAGCAGTGTCTCCTTGTCTTCCCGCCTCAAAATAATGGAAAAGGAGACTCTGCTAGCAGGGTAACAACACACATGTGCCTATCAGTATTTGCTATATCTGATGGAAATCAAACTCAATCCAAGATTGAGATATCGAGTTCTGTAATTGATCTAACGCACAAAAAATTCTCATATTAGATGTATAGTTGAACCTCTCTACGATGGCTACCCTGGGGTGGAATTAACTGGCCGTTGTAGAGAGGTGGCCGTTGCAGGGAGGTTTCAATAAGAGTGAAAAGTATGGATAGACATACGATTGGGACGAAAAATCCTGGCCATTGTGGAGAGGTGGTCGCTATAGAGAGGTGGCCATTAGTGGAGGTTTGACTGTACTTTCAATAAATTGCTGATCAAATCCTTCAAAAAATTTGGACAATCAAAACACACTGAATACAATATTTATTGAGCTAATTAACAAATTATTAGACGGCAAGCTCGAGGTTTCTATCGGCTGATAGTTGGCAAGGGGCAAAGCCCTGAGCCAGCTATCAAAGTCGATAGAAACCAAGAGCGAGCCATCTACATTGTTTTAGCATAATCCACTGACCATTCTATCAAACAAAAAAATATTTTTATTTCACTAAGTTTAATACATTTGTGCAATTATGCATGCTAAATCGCGCGTGCTCTGACAAACTGCTCTCTACCGATGATTAGACGGCCCCTGTGTAGCCAATCACATATACTGTGAGCAGTGCATCTTTGAGTGAGAAGCAAAATAACAGTTTACTGCAAGAGGGAAAAAAAGTTCCACGAAATCTGGGGCAAGACATGATCAGATGACTGTTATTGTTAAGTTTAATTAAATTTAGTCCAGTAAGAAAGGTTCTACACACAGTGTGTAACCAATTGTGCCCTGCGCCTCGCACACTTGAATGTCAAATGTAGTCCCAGTTACTTTTGGTAGTTAGTCTGATCAAAAATGTTCTCACTGCAAATGGCCGCTGTCTTTAACAACAAGTTGTTACTGCGGGCTGTTCTAATTTCTTAATGATTCTTGAGTTATTTACATTCATCATCGCTTCTCGCACCAGTCGGCGCATAAGGCCGGTTATTTACATGTACAGCCATCTGCTTGCGGTTGTGCGGACTGCACTTCCAATATAAATAAAAGCTATTTTTTATGTTTGATATTTTTATGTTGGTTTTCCAATGGCCAAGCCCCGACGATACTAATCAAACAGTTCAGTAATTGAACTTTAATCGAATCCAATCAAACTTAATTGAACGATTGGGTTCGATTGGTTCGGTAATCAAACCAATCGAACCAAAAATAAATTGTGTGAGAGTTCAATAATAGGAGATTTGCATTATGGCGTCATTTGACTACAACTGCCAGAATCCTTCAGTTTTTCTTTTTCTCATGCTAATTAGGGCCATTGTTATTTAAACTCCAATGGGATTTACTGTGCGAATCAGAAAAGCGTGAACACTTTCCCGTTAACGCATAGATTTTCCTTTGCCAAAAACGGTCTAGTTCATCCTGTATTTATTTTATTGCTATTTTCGCAAAGCTTTTCTGCAAAAACAAAATGTAAATTTTAGTTTCCTGACTATTCTTCTTGTGGATTGATCATGTTAAAGTTAAATAAAAGTGTTCACGCTTTTTTGATTCGCACAGTAAAAATTTAAAATACAGTAATAAAGGAAAAACGAAATGAATTCTGGTAGTTGTAGTCAAATGACAACATCGTGCAAGTGTGCTATTGCATTCAATTTGTGAATCGAATCGAACTAAATCGAACAAAAGCAAACAATCTAAAAACACTCAAAATATACCAGATAATTGGATATTTTTTTGCAATCACCGTGCCATTGAGCCTAATCAAACTCAATCATACCCAATCAAACCTTGATTACATTCAATTGCTCCAAATTTGTTGTGAGAATTTGATTACTGAATCCAATTGAACCCAATCACGCAATTGGGTTCAATTGAATTCGATTAATCAAAAGATTGATCTGGTTTGATTAGTAACATCGGCCAGGCTAAATAAAAAACAAAGCTACATGTAGTCTGGGAAACAGAGAAGTCAAATTCAATTTAATTGCTCTTTGATCGTCTGAGAAGTTTAGAAAACCAACAAAAAGATAGCAAAAGCTTTATTGAGAGGCATTTGGAATTCTTGTGGCTTTTGCCACTTATGTATGTGCCCCAGATGTGAGCCTGCTAGCAGTGGGATGCTTTGTGTTACAGTAAGGGTGACTTGAAACTTGCAAGACATTTACGATGGCTAAATATCTGAATATTTTACTCATTGCGTGGTTGTTTCTTTTCAGGTTGACCCAAAATTCCTCAGGAACCTGCGGTTTTCTAAGAAGCACAACAAGGGTAATGGTGGAAACGCTGTGAAAATGGACTCCTAAAAATGTTGTTATTTGTGCAATAAAAATGTAAATAACTCCTTGTTGTTAATTTTTGGTGTGGAAAGATTCAATGGTTTGATTAGATGTTGGTTTGTGTGTGTGTTGCTTATTTGAGGCTGGCACACGTTACAACTCCAGTTTCCATAGCATGAAGTATTGCTACTCCCCATGGGTGGAATGATAACCCCCAACATTTTTGTCAGGTTACCCAGGAGTATTAAGGGGGCACTATCATGGGGATTTTGATCTTTTTTGGTCAAAACTGTGCTTCAGTACCTTTTTTAATTTACAAAATAATTCTAGAACACCAAGAAAAATAAATCAACCAAATTCTTGAAAGAGGAACAAATTATGTTCTGTTCTAGTGCATTTTGACCATTTTGGAAACGAAAATGCGAGAAATTGAAAAAATGTTAACCTAACATTTTTTCAAATTGCGATCCATTCTGACCCAGTTTCTATGGCCAGAGACACTTATTGACAGTTTTAGTACACTAGGATGGTAATTTATAACAAAATTTGACCGTTATTTTTAGTTTTCTGTTAATACATAACAGGTTTTTTTGTTCTTGAAATGACATCAAATCCCCGTGATACTGCCCCTTTAAATTAACAAATTAAAAGGTTTTAGCAAACAAGGTTCAAAGCAATTCAAAAGGATTATTTTCAGTCATGGCTGGCTTTCGCGTCTTCGGTGGCAACTTGCAAAGTAGCCTGTTCCAGGCTCTATGGGGACGATGAGCGCTGAATATTCCATCGAGTGTTTATAAGTCGCCATCTTGGATTAGGAAAGGCTTGGGGCGAGTGCAAAAGAACAACGAAGGGAGAGGGAGTCAGGCAGAAAGGAGGGGGAGGGGGCAAATAATTCCCCAACCCGCCCCCTTCCTCGCCCTCTTTCACTCGCCCCAACTCTCCACGTTTTGCGAATCCAAGATGGCGGCTTAACACTCGAAGGAGATAACAATCGCAAGCCCACATACTGCCTGCATTGCAGGCTATGGGACGAGTGAAAGAAAGCAAACGCGAACATAAAACGCACGGGAACGCTTTTTTGGATCCCTTCGCTCAACCGAGTTTTTTCGTTTCCCCCACGATTTGAGAGCCTGGAACAGAACAGAACAGGCTGCTCGCAAAGCGCAAAACACTCTGGCACCCATTGCAGTACATTGAGAGGGATTATAAACATCGAATGTAGTATCAGTTGAGACGGATTATAAACATCGAATTTGCGGCTGGCGGTAATACATATCCCCTTATATCTCCAATGTGTTGCAGGCAGCAGGGGTACGTCATTTCCTAAAATTGGGTCTTTCTTGTGGAGGTGGGCAGTTGTTTTGACCTCTTCACTTAAGGACGGTGCCTCCTAATACCAAAGTATTTTTGCGCGGTTTATGACTATGCGGGAAAAGCAGATCTTAGCAAGGGCTATTGGATTCCAAAAAGAAAATTGGAGGTAACCACGCATTTTTCAGAGATAATCAAGCTTCAATCTGGAAAAAAATGCTGAAATAGCATTTTCTCGGAAAAAAAGAAAAACATATTTTTTCGCAAATTCCCTTTGAATTTGCCTTGACATACACGAAAGCAACAATAAATATAAAAAAGCTTTAAAATACTTAACAAATGGTAATATAACAACTACTGTTTATGTGTTTTTTTCATTAAAAATCATCGCAACGTAGCCATTATCAACCCTGGCAGCTCTCCTCTGGTATACCAAAAATACAGTCTAAATAACTTTTGCACACAACAAAAAATTAATCATATGTTTAATAGGCTTACCGCTTCCATTTTATAACATAAAAAGTAGGGGTCACCACGCGTTTTTGTAAGTTATATGAAGAAAACGACCATATATTTCCCTGCCGAGCTTAGCCTTAAAGAGATTTTGCAATGTTTTGTATGTGCGCGCGCTCGAGCGCGCGCTAATGACGCGAGAAATTATGCGCAGAACGTATGCGCAGTAACAATAGGAGGCACCGTCCACGCATTGAGTACCTCTTTTTAAGACACGCCATCGGTGATGTACCACCTCTTTTAGCCCAGGGCACATTGCTAGGGCACATCATTATAATCGAGGATGTCGTACCCAGGCTTTCCCTTCCTGTTTTATGACGTCATAGCCTTAATTCGCCTTTGCAATATGGCGACTACTTTATATCGCTCATCAAAGCATCTTGAATTAGTCAACAAAATACGCCAATTATATCGACTCAGTTGGGCGATAAGCGAGTATATACGCATTGTTTGACCCCTTACCACGCCAAACCGCAAATATCCAACTTTCTACGATTTCTTACCATGTTTATACCACAAATCTACATTTTATAGCAAGACCACCTTTGCCGTCTCACCACGAGGGGAGCGAATATCAGCGATCGCTCCAGCTGTGAGTCGAAACGTTTTGTCCCATTTGCGTGAAAGATCTGATATTTAATATGATACTTAATCTTCGCTTGCGTTTTTGAGCGCAGTTTCGGAATTAAAATCTTGTTGCGGATTATATATGCGTCGACAGATTTTAGGAGCAAAAAGTGATATTCATATTTCAGTTACTGAAAAACGAAAATACATTAAAAATTTAGAGCACGTCAGAGCAAAGATAATAGCTTTGTACTGTTTGGGTTTTATTGTTTAATTTGACACTTCTTTTTGCTTTTAACCAATAACTTGAAGCAGACGCCTGTGGAATAATCGCTACTGTCTATTAAAAATTTTGCCTCCCACTTGCAACGGTTTTGCTTTGCGCAGAGAACAAAAACTCTGCTGTAAAAGACGATTTTATACCAAGGGAATATATAGCAGCTAATTCTAAAAAAAAAAATTAAGGATGCTAAAACCAGACTGCGAAAACCTAAGAAGTTCCGATATGGATTAATATTGAAATTTTTAAAAAAGACATCTATTTTTAACCCACGAGGTGAACGGTGTTTTATATATTCGTCCTACACGCTCTTCCGGTAATTTGGCCATAGTCTCGTACACAATGAATTTCTCTCCGATTTCGTTTCATCTGTGTTTACATCGACGAATTTTATCGACACCCTGCGTTGAAACAATATGTTGAAACGGCCACAGATCATCCGCGAACGTCTTGTACAGACTTTCGCGCATTGAACCAAAGAACAAGCCACGAAAAAAAATGTAAATGTACTTCAAATACGATGGCCTTGCAATTCATCGTCAAAGGACTTATACTATTTTGTATATTACAACATTGGGTAGGTCAACTCTTATTCAAACAATTTTATTATACTTTCGAGTTTTCAATTCGTTTTTGGTTTTTGTTTTGGCAGAGAGAATTCCTCTTAAATTTAATTTTAATCATTTTCATTCATGACTGATTCAGGTTGATTCCGCCTTCAAGACATTTGGCTTGCCGAGTCGGGCTTCGAGACGGCATTTCAAGAAAACCGACGAAAGGGTTTATCGTGAACACGCGAACATACGCGAGGATTCAGTCAGACAGCGTGAAAAACTTCACAGATATTCTTCCCGCGGAAATTCGCAGCGACTAGCAGAATTATTCAAACTTGAAAACAATGATTACGAAAATGTGCCAAACAGCTTTCAACCTCTACAGAGAAAGCATCATACGTCTTCATCGACAAGGAAATCGGAATATTCTACGATGACAGCTGTCCACACGAGTCGCGAAAATGTTAACAAGGACTACGTTTTTCGAGATATTGTTCACAATGACGGATTGAACTCGTACGGTAGGTAAATTAAACTCCATTTTATTTATTTTATTTTACATTTTTGTCAACTTTAACGAGTGAAAAATCTAAACTAAAAAATTTTATTTTATTTTGCTTATTTTATTTTGTGATAGCTTCACCGATCCGTTGATATCAAAGTTATTTTCCCGCGAAAACAAAATACGCGGTGATATCGATAATTTCAATGTACATTTCGAAATTGAAATGAAGTAGACGCGGGTTTGTTGCATTCTTGCTTGAAGCAAGGAAACCGGACGTGATGTTTATTAGTGGTATAAATATCTCGCTGTCTGTCGAACTAATGTATAGTTTCTTTTGTATGCAAAGCGAGTTTCTCGCAGGTGATCTGCCGTTGAAAAGAATTATTTAAAACATGACGCAAAAACTATGAATGGAAACAGATATACCGCCCGTGGTATTAGGCAAAAGGTTTTCTTTCGTCATTTTATGGCATGCTGTGTTCATTTAAAAAAATATCTGGCCCCCAAATATATAACTATAGTAGTTGGGTTCCGCTAAATATTTCAGTGCCGTTTTTTTTTTGAGAGCTAAGATGAAATGTACAGATATAAATATATATTTAAACGGGAAACTCACAAAATTCGTCGCTTTTCAGAATGCTATTCATAAAACACTTTTCTTTACTATAGAGACTCACTTAGCTAAATCGTCTTAACAGAATTACGTCAAAGCTGTATTTAGAATTACTCCATCGCGAATCGAACGTTAATTAATTGAAAACATTTTTGGAGCCTTCGGAAAAAGCGACCAGAAAAAAATATATGTAGCAAAATATGACTTCTTGTTTGTCTATTTTGATACAAAAACGCGTTGTTTTAGAAAAATTGGATACATTGAAGTTTAATGGTGTTTATGAACAAGTCACACTGGGCGACGAAAAAAAGATAAAGGAAAATTATGGAAAACGATAATGAAATACATATTAACTAGTTTGTTTTTATATGTTCGCTTGAGATCTGTCTCAATTTCGGAGAATTTTGGAAGTATCACCGTAATATATCAAACACGAGACAGTGTTTCATCACATTTCCAAACACCGAGAAGAGAGTTGAAAATACGACGCGCAGCGGAGTATTTTTGACTGAATTCGAGGTGTTTGGAAATCGGATGAAACATTGTCTCGAGTTTTCATTGTTATATCTTCTCAATCGAAACAAAAACTAAGGAGTAAACAGACTCTACAATAAAATCGTACAAATCTTTGTTAAATAATAACTTTCCTAAATTGTTATAACTTGACGAATTATTAATAATTTTGAAAAGACCGTACCGGATCAAGATTCAGAATCAATTGGTGTTTGTCGTACTTGCGATATCTTTTGAGAGTATAGAAGGGGGTCACCGAGAGCGCATGGACCGAGAGCGCATGGGAGTTTCAGGCCAAACGAGAGCTTGAATTCCAGCTGTCTCTTCCGTCGCTTTCTCTCGAGAGATCGGACGGCATTACAGACGTCTCTCTCGGGAGTAAGCGACATAGGAGACGGCTGAAATTCAGGGTTGTTGTCAACTCTCGTTCTCCGGTTAGCCTACAGGCGGCACATAACTATATATTTTGCAACTTATTTGCTTAAAGTTCCGAGTTTGAAAAATACTATCTATATATATTTATTTGAATGTTAGCCTGAGAATTTTGTTGACCGGCCAAGTGAGGTGATTTTCTTCATTTCTGTAAAGTGCTTGCCCGTCAATAACTGGTTCAACTGTGAAGAGAATTTATGTTTTAATCACTCTATAAATGTAAAAGCTCGTGCAATTTTGAGAACTTTCAAAACCGATTTGCCCATAAAATCGCGAATTGCACCCGCATCCGGGAATGAAAGGTAAAAAAAGTTGACCTCGCGGCATTTAGCGATACACTTTTACTATACAAAAGCAATAGCAATATTCAAGAGAGGATATTGCTTTCTTGTAATACTTCAATAAGTTATGAAGAACAAAAAACGTAACGTATAATATTGAACAACATGCACGATTAGAGGAAATACAATTCAGTAAATAAAATCTGCGAATTTTATAGTTGCCGGCGTGGAATTACTTTTAACGCATAGAGTGTGTGAGATTTTAACACTCGTAAATTCTTGCAGAATTATCCGCGATTTTTATCCATTCCTGGTTATTTTGTCGGCCTTTGAACCTTGATTAAAAGGATTTTAAATAACACGCTCATTTTTAATAGAAAGACGGGCGATAGCGAAGAAAAAGCTGTTATTATCTGAACCGGCAATTAGATCAGATCTTGACCATGCAGATCTTTCGGTAATGGATGTGCATGGAGCCATTAAAATGAAATATAGTTATATCGATCAAGTTGGCCTTCTTCATTAATAAGTGCAAGATCAAATAAACTGCGTAATAAATCGCTCGTATTTGCAATTTAATGACCAACAAATCTCAAACAGACGCAAATATTATGTCGTTTAATTATGCGGGCTATCTTTCGTGACAGATAAATATTGCAATTTTAAATTTTTATTTCCTGAATTTTATACATCAGATCCTGATAAATATGCCTCTGGGAACCATGATTTTGAAACCACAAGACTAAAAGCTTGCATTTGAATCACACACGACACATTTTAAAGAGATTTTCTGATAGTATTGTTTCTGATAGTCAACTACCTCCTACGCCTCGGTGCCATTAAAAATTTCAAAGAAGCGTATTGAAAAGGCGACGAAAAGGTTTATCTTTCCTTTCAATGTAATCGTTTTCTTCTTTTGAAAAAGTCAGCTTTAATGTATGTCTGAAAATAGCGAAGAGTTTTCGTCTAATTTCTGCTCAATTGAAATTAAATCATAGATCATGGTGGAAAAGTTTAACTGACGGAAATTCACAAACAAATTAAATTGTCTGACTAAAAGAAAGTGGTTTTTTAGAACAAGGCGAAGTCAAGTCTCCGAACTATATTGTTTCAAAGAGAATCAGAGAAGAATTATGAATGTTTACATCACATAAGATTTGAATTATATAATTGGATTTTCTGCGAGATCACCATCTATATAATAGTTGCGTATAGACTGATTACGTTCGCAAGAAGAAGTGAGAGAGGGTGTTTTTTTTTCTATTTGAATTCATAATTTGTTTATGTAGATTTAATATAGATCAAACAATGGCAACAAAAATAAAATCACTTTAAAGAAACATCTGTTTTTGGAGGAAATTCTTAATTGATTGTTTCTGTGCTGTCTTACATGACGTAAGAATCGGCAATCCAATGTCGAAATATGTGAAATAAAGGAAACAGTTTCACGCAAGTATTTTGTTAAAATTCGAATAATTTCCCAAACCTTTAGGCGAGGGAAATTAAAAAGATGTTGACAAAATGCAAATGAAATTATTTTTGCTCTCTTTTGATTATTACTTTTTATTAAATACAAAAAAATAAAGCCACGCTGAAAAGTCTTACCTTTCGAACTTCCTTTCAATGTTTCAAGGTTTGTCGGTCTTGTTTGCATGCACATGTAAACAAAATATCCCCATAACTTAGTTAGCTTTTCTACTTTTTCATGTTTTTTTTTCGTTTTCGTGGACGCCATTTTGGATTTTAAAAAACTGAGGTCTTGGCAAGAGAGATCTTTAATAGTATCTTGGAAATAATTTCACGCGCGTTTTCTCAAAATTCGATCAAATACTTTGGTTGTTTACACACAAATGAAACAAAATATTTTGAAGTTCATAACTTAGCTAGTCAGTAGTTCTTTGAAGTTCCACTTCAGTCAAGACATCATCGCGACGCCATATGTGAAAAGGTTGACTGAATTTGGAAAGCTGAGAGATATTGGGCACGAATTGTAGTTGTGTAATTTCATTTGTATTAGCTATGAAGTTGAACGTCGAACGAGGAAAAATGGCCGTGGAAATCTGGTGAAGGACGAGCGAGAAAGAGCCAGATCTCGCGCGGGCATTTTTCCTCTCTCACGATGAGAGGGACTGCATGACCCGTCATGTAATTAGTAAGACGCTTACGAAAATATCTCGTGCTAAAACCAACCTCGTTCCCAGGGCTTTTCCCTTCTAAATTTGGCAGGGAAAAGCCCTGGGAACGAGGTTGGTGCGAAAACGTGATAAGCAGTAATTTGGACTCCCTCCGTGCTTCGTTCATTCCGGTCTTTCAACACATACGGTTCGAAGTCCAGTCCAGGGCCACGCGAATTTTGCTACGAGTCCTTTAATTTCTAAGCATTCATTATCTGGTTTAAAAATTGTAAAAAAGTAGAATACAAAATTTGTCGAATTGTGCGCGCTAATTGAATTTCTGGCGTGTGTGGGGGGACTGTCTGGTTTTGCAGATAGTATTATTAAAACAGCCATTTGTCCTGCTTACGTCATTACGTGGGATTTGCGCGTGGTACCACACGTACACGGATATAAGAGGATCTGAATGGCGGATAAACGTCAAGCATCAAATGGCTTTTTAATTTTTACTACCAACCGAGAAAGGGTATAATTTTAATTTAATCGTCAAGCGAATAAGGCTCGATCCTATTTATTGGCACGTTGGTTACATTTTTGAGTCGTACTTTTTGGCAGAAGAGATTTAACCTATTTCTTTGATTTTGGCATCCGGCTAAATGAAAAAAGTTTGAATTTTAGAAAATGTTATTTTTTTTTTTGTGGAGTAAAAACGTTCTAGACATCAGCATATATATTTTAAAAACTTCATTTTACAACAAAAAAGCGCATAATTTTCAAATCTGACGATTTTTTCCTTACTTCATCAAATAAGCCTTAGAGCTCTCGAGTTTTGTCTTTGCAAGTTTCATGACAATCATGACCATGTACTGACTCGCTGCACAAAATGTAGACTACGAGCAGTCCCTCTTTCCCAGCTTAGTCCGTCGACGTCGAGCGAGAACGATAAAATTCGCGACCAGAAAATGGCCGCGCGAAAAACCCAGTTTTCGCGCGGCCATTTTCCGTGGCGAATTTTTATCGTTCTCGCTCGACGTCGACGGACTAAGCTGGAAAGAGGGACTGCTCGTAGTCTACACAAAATGTAATTTAACCAGCATTTTGTGCAGCGAGTTGCATGGTCATGATAGTGTGTGACCATTCAAATGAAAGCTATTGAGCAGTACTTTCATGTGGTAGCGTTTATTATGCTGTACAAGGTGGTTCTAACTTTTAAGTCTGTGGATGAAATCCTAGTGTGTGCCCGGGGAGTACTCCCGAAAATTTTTGGTGGGGGTGTGCGGCCCGCTTCTTGAAACCCTTACCCTATTTCAGACCAAAATATGTGATTTGTGATACCCTATTTCAGACCTGACCCAAAAATCGATACCCTATTTCAGACCTATAAAATTAGTACACGTGTCTAATACATGACTTCAGCTACCCAGGAATGGGTTCCATTTGCGCAAACATTTGAAAAAGGCTTCAAATTCCCCGATGTTAATGGAAAAAAAACAGTTTTGTGTAAAAGCCAAACCAAATTCCAGACTAGAGTGCACAAAACATACCCTATTTCAGACCAAAACGGCTCAAAAACCATACCCTTTGGGGCGGCACATATCTATATAGCTTATATAAGGGAGTACCCCCCACGGGAGTGTGTCAGTGTGACCATTCAAATGAAAGCTATTGAGCAGTACTGTTTATTATGCTGTATAAGGTGGCTCGAGCTCTGTGGATGAAACCCTAGTCAAGTGTGTGACCAATCGCTTCTCTTTCACAGCAGTAGCACCCGCCCCAACAGAGTACGAAGGAACCAATTGGTACATCACAGCTGTGTCCGCGGTCCTTGTGCTGCTGGTTGTGGCAGCCCTTTGTGTTTATGCACCATGTGGGTGCCTGTGGAAGCGCCCCCGAAGCGAAGTTGATGTCAATTGTCCCATCACAACTTCAGAGAAAGGAATGTGTGGTAACTGCTATCTGCACCGCAATGCAACCACCAATACAAAGACGTATGAGGAACGACCACATCACGTGAGTGTTACCATGGCATCCAATGTCAGACACCATCGTCCAAGTTCAGGAGACTACTCGTCGCAGGTACTGATTGAAATAGTAATTCTCATTATTGGTCGCCATACATTCCTTTTAATGTTACTTATAAGAATTTGCTGTTAAATCAAGACAAGATTATCAATAATTTAAACATCGCATTTCAGTCGCGTCGAATACAATTCAAGTTTCAGATAAGAATCGAATCTGCACTCTGTTCTACTCTTATGTTATTCATCTCTCAAAGTAATGTGTATTACTTGTTGTATGTGTGGATATTGGGTTGATTTACTGCGATCTTTGCCGCCAGTTTTCCGTGGCTTCCATTAAGTGCGACGTATAAATTGGGCCTTACATACAAACTGGCCTTTAAATTGGCGAATAATGAAGAGAAGAATGAACAAATGAACGAATCAAAGAACGCATGAATGACTGATTGATTAATGAATGACAGATAAAGATAACAAAGTACCTGAAAGCTTTAGGCACAACGCAACACAACGCAAACTTACTCAAACGCAAATGCAAGAAATGAAAAACAAAATACCTTTTCTTACGTTTTGCGTTGAGGGTGAAATGCCGTCTCCGAGAAGTCACTGATCTCGCGTTTTTTGAAGTTGCTAAGCAACATGACGTATCTCATTTGCGCTATACCGAGGTGGCAATTTTGGGCACGCCATTTTTTTTTATTGAATAATAAGAATCGAAAATTCTTCATTTTTTTTCCACAGTATACGTGGGCGCATGGCACGCAACGACCTGGGAAGTTGAATCAAGCCAAGAGTAAAATATCAAACTTGTTCAAAGGATCTCACGAGAGCCATTTATACGGCGAACCAGTGGCATATCGGTATAAACCACTGAGAAATACAGACAAACGAGAATCGCTTCACACCAGCTACGAACCCGAATGGACAAGCATTGGTGCTTTCTGAACAAAAGAGCTAGTGGTACTTACGGAAGTACTAAGGACACAGAAGGAAAGTTTGTAGACCGCTATGGAAGACGGTCACGTGATTCAATAGATGCCGACGAGGTTGTGGAATACGCACTGAAACTCCGCCCCGGAGACGTCAGGTGATAGAGCTCCAAGAGTTCCCCCTGGGGTATTCGAAGAGTTATCTGAACATCGATTTAGAATCTGACCCCGGGGTTGTGTTCGATCCGTACCGGGATCAACTGTATCGAAGGAAGACTAGGGTCTCCGAACGATTGACTTTCTCGGATTCAGATTTAAGGGAGCTCTCATGTACTGACAAACTTAGGAATTATGACGACTCGGAAGAACTGTTTGATGTCAGAAGGCCAAGGAAAAGCAGCTTAAAGCTGGGAATAAGCAGAAGACGAAAGGCTAATGCGAAGATTGTGCACTTCTTCCCGTCGAACTTTAGCTACGATGCACAGTTCGTGCAAATTCCACCAAAGGGCAAAATGGCGGAAACTCCAGTGGGAGATTTTGAGAAGCGTTTCAATTTGTCTTATCGCGAGCCTCGAAGTGATTTGAAGGCTGTTCAACTGAGGCTAGCCATGAATCAAGCTTTAACCCGACTAAGGCTGATAGTAATGAATCGACAAGACTACCAGAGAATACCAGGGATGCGTTTTCTTTTAATAGTAGCAAGGAACACGCTGTAGATGGCGACATGCAAAGTCCCTCGACGGAAGTCGCGAACTTGGTTGTACAGTCACGTGATTGTACCAGTTCGTATGTCAATTACGGATGTAGATCTTCTACAGAGGTTGTGATGTCAGGGTCCAAAGAAATACTTACTGGAAGCCAGGGATATCATGATGATGTAGATGGCAAGCAGAAACTAAAGAGTTTAGAGTCGTTGTCAAGCTCTTTCACAGATCTCTGTAAAAGCGATCCGAATTACAAGCCTGAACCATTAGCAGGATTATTGTCTCCGATTCGAAGAGCGGCCATAAGCGAGCTACTGACCGTGAGGGCATAGTGACATCTCAGACCGCGGGGGACCTGGTCTGTGTGACGTCACACGTGCAACCGCTGAGCACCTCTAAGTACACAGTGCCCTTTGCAGACAGCATTTATCAGCCTCAACCTGATGATACTACGAGATTTAAATCCAGCCAATCACAGAGCGAATTTGAGAAGGACGTCTGGGGCATGGACAAAACGCCATGTTATGAATCGATTCAGCGCTTTCCAGAAAAAGAAAAGAAAACAGAAAGCTGAATGGTGATTGACTGAGCGAAATTTTAATATGATCCCGAGGGGACTCTCTATATCCCCTTCAGGGATAAGAATATTAACTGAAGCCCGACCCTCCCTCTATTTATATTAAGGCCCCCTCCCCGGTTTCAATGTTACAACGTGACGCTGAATAACTACGTAGAGTAAAAAAAGTGACATTCACGTTTGCTGAAACATATCAGCCTTATAATGCACGAGATCTTGTATCAGACGTTGAATATCAATCAGTAGCTAACTAAAGCATGACACTGTGAGACTTGGAAATATCTATTAAATGAATACGCCCCCCCCCCCCCCCCCCCTCATCCGGGGGGATAAATAGAGGAAAAGGTATCCAACTGGCCCGCTTCGAGTAGTCGCACTGTAACACCCTCTGAATTAGCTATAAATGGATTATATAATTAAAATTAGGGGACAGCAACAGACAGTTAATTATAATATCCCATTTCCTTTCTCTCTAAACCGTTCCTCTTCCTTCTAAAGGTAAAACTGAATATAATTTCCAGAATATAATATAATTTTGAATATAAATTATTGTTATTTGCTGAATAAATCTGTGTTATTTTAATACTGAACGTGTATATCTGTCTTTATTCAACAAAACATACCCGAAAGCTTGGCCAGACCCACGAAACAGTTTCTGGTCAGACATGATTAATGTATTTTTAGCCTGCGAAAGTAACCTTTATTGTGATGTTACAAGTAGACTGTTCCAGGCGTTCGCGATCGGATGGTGGGGAGCGACGCAAAAGACGCGCGAAGCGCGGGCTATGTTACAAGCCTCCAAACTTTCACAACAAAGTCTTACAGGGCACCCTGGGTAAATATTTCATTTCTAATGAGTAGGCCTTCCCAACATCGGAATTTTCTGCCATCAGAAATTAAATAAGCCCAAAAATGACTTCCTTCTCCTCCCTCACACAGGCTCTGTCTCGCAAGATTATAAAACGCCATTCTCGACCCCAGAGCCTTCGCGTTTTTTGACTGCGCAAGACGCGAAGGCTCTGGGGAACTCTACGCAAGCGTAGCCAAAATCTGGCTATGTTGACTTGACAGCGCATGCTTTACAATCCAAATCAATAATGGCGGCTCTATTGTTGTTGTGGCGTGTCTCTCGGGATATGCACGTGAGCACAGAAGAACGCTTAGTTTAATTAATTCAAATGATCTTTGAATGCATGCTGTAGTTTTCCATGAAGGACACTCCTACGTCCGTCGTTTATCATTAGCAATTTTATTGTGAACTAAGGGCAAGTTCGCTTTCATTTTGCTGTCCGTTGTAAAAACTGATTCTAGGACTGACTGTAATTATATTTTCTGCAGTGATTTGACGAAAACTCAATTGTAAGCCGTCAAGTGGGCGCATTTTAAACCGTCCAAATCCCCGATAAATAAAACAATTGCTTTTTCGCAGTTCATCCAAACAATTATCGGCGATCATATTCTTGGTTTGCATCTGACGTCATCAAAATTCTAAAATCTAAACTGTTAATTCTACAAAGCTATTCTTTTCACATATTCTAGACATACAAAACATTAATCTCTATGCAAAGTTTGGTATTGATTCAATGCTTCGTTTCGGAAATAAAGCATTTTGAAATTTGCGATGTCCCGGATTAACGAGTTTTTGAACTTTCACAAAAACGGGTATTTTTATGTCATTTTTAAATTTTTATACGTGATAATAATTTAGAAGTGATATCTAAAGAGTTTTTGATGTGAAAGCTAATGATATTGATGGTAGAATCTACTCTACTTCTTGTACATTTTTATGGCCGCCATGTTGGTGTCCCAAAGAAGGGCACCAACATGGCGGCTGCATACTAAATACTGTAATTTTCTGAAATTATTTTCGTAATAACTCGGTTATGAAAAACGCTACATAGCTATAATTTGGACAGAACGCTTCTTTCTGCCTGCTCTATAACTTGTTAATTTTCTGACATTGTTAATGCAAGCGAACAGTTTTGGTAACATTGATGCAAACCACCAATAGGTTGGATAGATCAGAATTTCAGCAACGGGAAATGTTTACGTTCGTATTATACGGTTTTTCTGGGTTTCGCTTATGGTTGTGTAGTTCTCTAAACTTTTCTTTTCCGCGCCATTCTCAACCCCAGCCGTAGGAACTCGCGCCCCAAGTTCAATTTTACGCGCGTAGCAGATTGACCAATCGGAAGCGTTTTTATTGTTTCCGGCCGAACGCCAATCACAATAGGCTCTCTCACAGGGTTCCCCAGAGTTCTTCTCGCCGTCAATCATGCGCAAAAGAGAAGAGCTCTACATCCAATTCCTCGCGCGCTTGCAAATTCAAATTTTTTACTCTCCCGTTTATGTAACGGATTTCACGCACAATTATACAATTGTACCCATAAAAGTAGTATGAATGGTTTACCCGAGTAGAAACGTATGTGCTTGAAATGAAACGAAATGAAACGCTTATGACACTTCTTTCAATATTTCACAGATTTTTTTTCAAGTTTCACAACTGAATCCGTTTCGAAAGAACATTTTTGTTTTTTTCACAAAAATGCGGGAAAAGCGAATCAACACGCACTGTCACACGCGCTTGTACCGTTTGTGTTACTTGCGTGACTCCCAGATACGTCACACAAAAACTAAATATGTGATTGGTTAGCTTTCGAATGACGTACACACGGCCGCACGCGTATAAAACGCGCGCGTTTTCAATCCTCGTCACTTTCGCTGAAGTCAATTTTCTGACAAGATGAAGATTTCTGCACAACTTTCTGACGAAAAAACCTGGTAAGTCCATAGATCTGTACTTTCATTAATTCGCTAATTAAAGCTGTAATTATATTGATTTTCTAATTAGTCTTATTGTTCTAATTGACTCGTTACTGAAAAAAATTCGTACATGAATGCGACTGAGTGAAAATTGACTGTCGTTAAAATAGTCAACGGACTTTTTCGGCAGTTGACAATTTTACTCGTATTTCTCATTGAAAATGGTAAGATTTTTGCATTTGATTCTCTTATAATAAGTTGGATTTGTCGGTAAACTTACATCTTACGAGAATAGAGTTTTATTCAATTAAAAATGTTCGTAATTTTTGTAGCCAATGTGCTGCGAACTTCGTCAGAAATCAACTTCAAAAATTTTAACGGGTTTACCAAAAGCTTACCAAATTTTACAAGCCCAACGTACGGTGTACTGTAAACTGCTTTGTAATTTAAGCTTTTTGCTTACATAACCGCATTTTCTTGTAGTTTTTCTTCAATTTCTTCATTGTCTTTCGTTTCAGCGTGAATGCATTTCTCTTCACATCGGACAAGCCGGTGTTCAGATCGGCAATTCTTGCTGGGAACTCTACTGCCTTGAACATGGCATTTTGGCAGACGGTCAAATGAACGATGGTTCAACTGAAGTGCTAGATGATTCATTCAACACTTTTTTCCAAGAGACTGTGGCTGGGAAATTTGTCCCTCGGTCAATCTTTGTCGACTTGGAGCCGACTGTCGTGGGTAAGTTTCTGAAATTGTATTTGAACGAAAATCCGGGCTAAACGAGATGAGATCAGTTGTTGAGGGTTGGCTCTCATCTCATTTTAAACCGGAGGCTAGAAATATTTTGAAAAGAAAATTCCTTACCACATTTTGACGTCTTCTGTGATCTATTATTACTGAACAGACCCACGGCAACATGGAATCTATTTGTTTTATATAATTTTGGAGATATTCGCTTCGAATTTTCACTTGATTGTACGCTAAATAAGCCGATAAAAATTATGTCAACAAACATCGAGTAAGTTTAGGCCACAGTGTTTTCATGCACTCAAATAAAACTTTGTGAAAACTAAACGGCTTACATCTGTAAATTAAACTACAGCTCAACTCAGCACATGTTTCGAAAAGCAAATATTTAGAGACTAACCTCTATTCCGTCCTGATATGAGGAAAAACAATCTGAATTATTCCAGTCCAAATCCCGTTGCAAGCTAGTCGCTTCACGGCGAAATAATCCCGCTAAATTTCTCGGATTCTGTTCACAATGTCCATCATATTTTCCTCCAAGTTCTAGCCAAGCTTGAACAGCCGATATAAGATTCGTATCAATTGAACTACATTGAATTTCCTACAGAATATTTTCAGTTTGACGAAAATATTTCTCTGTTTTGAGCGAAGAATTTGATGGAGCAGGCAGGGCGCCCGCGCGTTTTCCCGCTTCGTGACGTCATTCGTGCGTCTGTACTCTGATAGATAACAGTTCTAAGCCAATCACGGCACGAGTTTTACACAGTGAATTATATAATTAACAAATAAAGAAGCCAAAACCATGTATTATACTGTCATAAAACACGACGGAAATTTGAGAACACTTGAGAAATTTAGAAAACACTCGCCTGCAGGCTCGTGTTTTCTAAATTTCTCAAGTGTTCTCAAATTCCTCGAGTGTTTTATGACAGTATAATACATGGTTTTGGCTTCTTTATGTGCTTTAAAATATAGATTTACGCGCGCGAAACGATAAAACACGCTTTTTCTATGTTTATATACTCTGATAAAACACGGTTTTTAACCAATCAGAGCGCGCGCAATTTTCAGTCTATATTTTAATACGGAATGTTCCCTTGGTCCCGGCAAAATACCCATATATTCTCTATAAAGAAAAACCTCTATAATACGGATCCTCGATCTCTAATATACGGACAACGGACACTAAATATCGGCCCCAGAGAGTAAATTCGTATAAACTTAACCTCTTTACGGACACTCCAGTGATAACGGTTCGTATTCGATACAAATTCCTATTTGTGGTTACAGATCAAAGTTAATAAATTGTTCCATTGTCCATACAATAAAGGTTTCAATCAGTTTGTCGACATGCTATCGCCATCAGTATCACCGACATTTCATATCGTCAGTGGAGCCTTTAAAGTGACGTCATATTCATGACCTCTATAATACGGACACCTCTCTAATACAGACACTTATTAATTTGTTCCGTCCCTTCGGTGTCCGTATTAGAGAGGTTCAACTGTATTAGGACCAGTCTAAAGTTTCATGATAAATGATAAAGTCCGCCTGTCAGGTCAATGCTTTTAGGACTTTTAGTAATAGAGGAGAATCAACCTTATTAATCCTGTCTGAATGCAATGTCCAAATTAACGAGAATGAGAGTCTGCGTTTGGCCTGAAACTCACATGCGCTCTCAGGTCTCAGCGACTCTCATGCGCTCTCATCGAATTTGAACCTGCTCAATTTTTTCATGAGAGTCGTCGACGACTCTTGCTCTCGTTTGGCCCGAGGTGATGATAGTCGATGAGAGTTGAAGAAAACTCTCCTGAGAGCCAACTCTCAATAACTTTCATCCTCGTTTGACCCAGGGTTTACGTTTATCGACCCTTGTTTTTCTACAGACCAGGCTCGCACTGGAGTATACCGCGAGCTCTACCATCCTGAACAGATGATATCCGGCAAGGAGGACGCCGCTAACAATTACGCTCGCGGGCACTACACCATCGGCAAGGAGATCCTCGACCTGGTTATGGACAGGATTCGTAAACTGGTCAGTAGTTTTTCGAAACTGCTGCAAGGGTAGACGACCCCCCCGGGGCGAGGGTAGAATATGGCCAGACTTCTGAGGCAGATACGGGTGGGGAAGGAATAGTAGTGAAATTGCTTCTGGAGAGGAGAAGAGAGAGAGAAGACCAGAGAATGACTTTGAACACGAGAGTAGAGAGGGTTTTGTGGTTTGGAGAAAATTGAGCAAGTTAACAAACAAGTCTTGATCCGGTCGGGAAGCGAATTCCCACATCCACTCTGTGACCCCCTTCCGCGGTATGTTTTCTATTGTGTCAGCGGTCGTCTCACTTTATTAATAAGTAGGAATGGTCGGAATGAGCGGTAATAATTCCGCGCTAAATATTATACTTTTTTAATAATTATATATTTATAATTAGCTATGACTTCAATATAAACGGGATCCCGAAACATACAAGCTCTGTTGCGTAAACTACAACACTATATTTGTACCATTTCACCCCATTTATTCTACGTAGATAACGTTGCGTAAGATGTAAAGTATAAATGTTTGTGAGGTTACAATAAAGTTGTCTTGAATCTGTATGTAAGTACTCTCTAAGCGGCACGTTCAAGTTACACTAATGATCTAATGCAGGAGCATAACACCCCGGAGCCTCTGCCCTGAACAGATATATAATTTCATGCGAGTCTGTCCTAAACAGGGTCTGAACCTGTCCTAAACAGGGTATGGTTGCACGATTGTCGTCGTCAAAATATGGTTTATACAGTATTTAGAGATCGGAGACGTTTTGCCGCGTATCAGTCAACGTGATTGCTAAATTGCAACCTAAATAGGGTCATAAAATAGAGGATGTTGTCCTACACAGGGCTGGTATTTTAGGAGTTTTTATTTTTTTTTGTCCTAAACAGGGTCAGGTTTTCAACCTTCAGCGGCACCCCTATACCCAAACATGGGTCAAGTACCCCCGCTCCCCCCCCCCCCCCCCCCCCCCCCCTCACTACTTGCTCATTAAATACACTGATGGCCATGCATGGGTTAGCCTCCTCCCTCGTCTTTCTACGCCTGCCACGCAGGCTATGCATGGGTTGTATTGTGTGACAAAAGGCATGTTATATTTTGCACTTTTTGTTTCTGTAGAAGTGCTGACTTTCTATTTATAAATACGACTTCTACGAGGACTTTGTTGACCAGTTTATCTGGATATCCTCGAACACGCAATGTGATCTGACATTTTAAATGTTTTATTCAAAACTTTTTCCACTGCACTGTTTAATTAATTACCGTTGGTTGACCGCTGGCAGACTCCTGTTAGTTATTGATGACGAAGGGCGACCGCTGACAAAATGGAAACATACCGCGGAAGGGGGTCACAGAGTGGATGTGGGAATTCGCTTCCCGATCCGGTCGGGCTCCACCCCAAATGAAATCGCCAACAGATTTACTACAGGGAGTGAGAAAAAAAAGAAAAGAAAAAATCAAACAGAAAAACCACCCCCCTCCCCTAAAAAACAACCGTAAACAACACAAAAACGAAACAAAAACAAAACAAAAGGTAAACAAAACAAAACAACAAAAACGAAACAAAACAAAACAAAAACAAGACAAAAACAAAACAAAAACGAAACAAAAACAAAACAAAAGGTAAACAAAAACAAAAACAAAACAAAACAAACAAAATGGATGAAAAAAAGTTAAAAAGGTGGTGGCAGTAAAAAACAAACGAAAAAAAATCAAACAACAACAACAACAAAAAAAAAACAAAGAAAAAAACCCAAAAATCCGCAAATAATTAAAAAAAAAATTAAAAAAAAACAAGTCTGCACCACACCTCCCCAAACTGAACGAAATGAAAAGACCAGGCCCATCCGGCTTAAAACAAACAACCCAGGAGTAAAACCCCTGATGAATGGTACATCTGTTGACCATTTCATTTGTCTCTTCCTGCGGTCAGACTTGACTCGAATACAAAGAAATCTGTGTGCATTGTGGGAGTGTTTAAAATCTCCATTAGTGATTACCAGACGTTAAAACAGTCAACTGTGTTGTGTTTGTCTAAATTCACGGCTGTGGGCATTATCATTATTATTATTATTATTTTTACCCCCTCTTGCAGGGGAGACAGGGGGTGGGGGTGCGGCCAGTGATGGGCGGTTTTGTAGAAATTTTGTTTTCATTTGCAGTCGTGAATTGTATAAGTCACCGCAGTCCTGTTCTTGGCGGATGCACTACTGTTCTTCCTGCCTCAGTTTAGTTTGTTGGAGGGTTAAGATCATGGAGGGCTTTGTGAAAATGTTATCCGCATGCGCTGCTTTTGGGTAGACTTGAAAACATCCTACTGGATTTTCCAACCTAGCCAGTAGTGAAGTTTCTAGTCTACCCAAGCGCTGTTCATTTTATTTTGCAGACGGAGCAGTGTACAGGTCTTCAAGGATTCCTGTTGTCGCACTCGTTCGGTGGTGGAACCGGCTCGGGGTTTTCTTCCCTTCTCATTGAACACTTGGCCGTCGAGTATGGCAAGAAATCCAAGCTGGAATTTTGCGTTTACCCAGCACCTAGGGTCTCTACCGCAGTTGTGGAGCCTTACAACGCTGTTCTGACCACACATTCATCTCTGGAACACGCAGATTGCTCGTTCATGATGGACAACGAGGCTATCTATGACTTATGTCGTATAAACCTGGACGTAGAACGACCCACTTATACAAACCTCAATCGCTTAATTGGCCAGGTAGTCTCCTCCATTACTGCTTCGCTTCGTTTCGACGGAGCGCTCAATGTGGACCTGACAGAATTCCAGACAAACCTTGTGCCGTATCCCAGAATTCACTACCCACTTGTTTCCTACTCGCCTATCATTTCAGCTGAGAAAGCCTTCCACGAGCAGCTAACCATACCAGAAATTACAAACCGTTGCTTCGAACCGTCCAATCAAATGGTAAAATGCGACCCGAGGCATGGTCAGTACATGGCGTGCTGTATGCTCTACAGAGGCGATGTCGTCCCCAAAGACGTAAATTCGGCGATTTGCGCTATCAAAACGAAACGTACCGTCCAGTTTGTCGAGTGGTGCCCGACGGGTTTTAAGGTTGGTATCAACTACCAGCCCCCCACGGTCGTCCCCGGCGGGGATCAAGCCAAGTTACTCCGCGCGCTATGCATGCTAAGTAACAGCACTGCCATCGCGGAGGCCTGGCACCGGTTGAATCACAAGTTCGACTTGATGTTCACCAAGCGAGCGTTTGTTCACTGGTACGTGGGTGAAGGCATGGAGGAGGGGGAGTTTATTGAGGCACGTGAAGATCTTGCCGCTCTGGAGAAGGACTACGAGGAAGTGGAAGAGGCTGAACCTGATAATGATGACGAGGAGTACTGAACTGATAATAAAAGGAAGGAAAGCAGAAACAGAGCTCTATCCCTCGATCACTTTGTATTACACCTCAAAATATAAAGAGCTTGTATTGAACAGTATGAAATCAAAACACTAACATAACTCAGTGTATAATCTTCATCGCCATATATCAAGTTCACAAGCCTAATATAAAAATCACGCTGACTTTACACCAATCCACTATTCGTTCAATCAAGAACACGTTTATAGTTATTAACGAACCCAACATCAACGAATCGTATAGAATTAAGCGCGTTATCAAAAGTCCGAGCCGCGTTTTCGGGACGAACGTTGCCTAGCAACACGATGTATTCGGTATGTTGCCGACAAGTCGACGTGCAACGTTCGGCAATGCTCGGATCAATTCCGATTGGACAATAAAGATCGACAACTCTTCGGGTAAATTTCTACAAGATTTTCTAAAAATCGACCCATGTTCCCTCACTGAAGTGTAAA
Source organism: Desmophyllum pertusum (assembly GCA_029204205.1). Lineage (NCBI taxonomy): Eukaryota > Metazoa > Cnidaria > Anthozoa > Scleractinia > Caryophylliidae > Desmophyllum > Desmophyllum pertusum. The sequence goes on from MU826358.1 coordinate 1,092,094, forward strand.
CTGTAAAATCGTCAAACGTTCATGATACACTTTTAACTTAGAACTCTGGTTTGAACTCTCCGATGTTCAAGACAAGGTGAATCTTTCAGGCTGATAATAGTTGTCTCAAACATGATTGTAAAGCCTTTTGGAACTCATGGTGTAATTTTGGATCCGTCGTTTACTGTTCTTGCTAACGTCGTGTCAATGAAAAATAAATCTGGCTTTTCAATAAATCTGTTTTCTGTATATATTTTTTGCGCTTTGAGCCCAAAGAATAAATAGAAAGTGCCCCGTACAAGTTTTATTCACGATATCTATATCGTAACTCGAGTGAGTTTTACGATACATTACGACTCGTGAATAAAAATCAGATAAGTAACTCTCAGTTCTTCCAGTCCGAGATTCGATCCGAAAAATTCCATACTGATGACGTAGCTCAACAGAGATCCATGTAGTGTCTCTGATTGGTTGTTGCTCGGTTTTGAATTTCCACGCGTAAGCCGAACCAATCAGAGTCACTACACAGATCTCGGTAGAACTACGTCATCCAGTATGGAATGTTTCGGGTCGAGGGAAGATAACCAAAGTCCCGGACACGCTCCAACTTAACACGCAACAACACGGCAAGCAAAATTACCTAACGAAAACGGCGACTGTAGCTGGATCAAGTGATCAAGAAGAATAAAGCGCAGTTGTTATTTCTTTTCCTCTCAGGAGAAAAGTCGAAAATAGGAAAAGATTGGTCGTATTTGGTTTTGAGATTGGATAGTCTAAGTCAGAAGGCAGGAAATGGCTCATCTTGTGCCACGCTATTGCATGCAATGTTGCAGATAGTGGACAGAAAGATATTGTTGCGCCCAACAATGTCAGGGTTTGACAATTCCAGGCCTTCTGGGTAGTTCAATTTATACGAGCGCGCTTGGTCAATTATAAACCACATGGAAATTATATCACGGCATTATAAAATCGGGTGAACAAGTACCCATCTCCGAGACGGGACTGAGCCCGCGATTTTCGTCTTGAAGTTGCTAAGCAACATGACGTATCCTCATTGCGCTATGCTGGCGTGACAATTTTTTTGGAGTACTCGCGCTGTTTCTTGATTGGATATACCAAATAGAAAACGTTTTCCGTGTTTTCATAGAGTTATGGTAACACGAGTGAAGTTTGGGAGAACTAAAAATACTGTGGAAACATGAGCCGCAGGCGAGTGTTTCCACAGCAATTTCGATTTCTCCCAAACTTTCACGAGTGTTACCATAACTCGATGGAAACACAGGGAAAACGTTTTCTATTGTTTTTATGAAATAAAAGCACGAAGCAATTTTCTATGTTACCATACAGTTATGGTAAATGGTTTTGAGCCAATCAGAGCGCGCGCAGTATCTTGTTATTTCATGAAATAAGAATAGGAAAACTACGGCACTTGTTTCCCGAATGACATGGTTCGCCGGTGCAATAACCCACTTGAGCTGTTGGAAGAATACTCCAAAAGCTGATACACTTGCTTGCAAGTCATAATCGAATAATAAATACGTGAATTACGAATTGGACAAATAATTTATTTCTATTAAATTCCCCTACAATTTTACAAAAGTTTCATGTCATAATTCTTCCCGTTCGCTGGAGTCACTTTTGCTATTGTCCTGTTCTTTCTCTTCCTTAACATTTTCATCCTCTTCGTCTTCATCCTCATCATCCTCATCTTCCACAACTTCTACTGTTACAACAACAAAAAAACAAAATAAAACAAAACAAAATAAACAAAACTCAAAAGGCTAAACCTAGCTGGGAAAACATACGCCTTCTTTAGAAAATCCTCGTAAAAACGCACACCCGAACAGTTTCCGATCATTATTATTAGCCAATCCGAAGATTGCACGAGTACTCACGAGCCCACTGACCGTACACAAGTGACTTTGCCGTGATAAATTTACCGTCATGTTGCCTAGCAACTCCGCTGTTGAAAAGCGCGGGCTCAGCGAATTTTACCGCCGAAGAGCGAGGGCCTTGTTTTCCCAGCCGTACCAGGCGAATAAACAGTAGTCAAGCAGTCAGAGGAGCCTCGGAAAAAGAGAAGAAACGACAACAGCAAAAGTGACACCAGAGACAAGTGGATTAGATTAGCAGCGATGTAGTCACGCCCTCCATCCATGCGGCGTGACTCGCATTGCGTGACAATTATGCTAGAACGTGGTTAGTTTAGTATAAATAAGTTTATATATTAACATTTTGTTTTTAATCATGATACAGTGGAACCCCAATATAACGAAGCACCAAGGGACTGGGAAAATGTGTCCGTTATATCGGGGTTCTGTTTCATACATTTTACTGTAACTTTGGCCGGCTGAAGAATATTGTTCGTTATATCGGGGACATCGTTAAAACGGGGTTCGTTATATTGGGGTTTCACTGTAGAAGGTAAAGTTAGGATTTCGTGGTTTTTTTTTTTTCATTACTAACCTCCGATGACTCATTTTCTTTCTTTCTTTCTTTATATATTAATATTATTTGTAACAATCTTAGCCATAAATTGAAATAAAACTGTCTCTTCTTGTTTTGGGTTTACCTGTTTTAGTGCAACAAAAGTACTGTAAAAGTGGAATGGTATGTGAAAAAATTGTTTATCAAAACGCTCTATTGGACATTAGACATGTTACAGCAATGTTCTTCCTCGGGATCCGTCAACTTTATTAACTCTACCGTTATGTTCGCGTTACATATTAGTATGTAAACAACGAAGAAACATTTAATATGGTTGCACACGTTTGTTTTTCTCGCGAACGGCAAAAATCTTACTTCAGCCCTCTGCTACTGTTAGCCGCTACTCCGTGAATGAGAGTAGTTTCGAGTTTGTTTCGGACGTGTGATTTTTTTTCCATTTTTCTGACTTTTTCCTGACCTGTGGCAGCCACGAAAACGGACAAACATTGATGATTATTCATACTCTAAAACTGGAATTACTCCCGTTTACTCCAAGGTTTTCAACTTATTCGGAGAGCTCTCAAAACGTTTATTATCGTCTATGCATTTGTTGACTGATTCAAATGCCTCGTTTGCATGTCAGTACTACCATTATAAAACTTTACTGGCGCCAGGGTTCATTTAGCACCGGTCACACATTCTTTTTTTTTTTGGGGGGGGGGGGGGGGGGGGGGAGGGGAAATTCTCACTTCGCTTCTATTATTAGGGTGCGTGAAAAATCACCATAAAATTGCGTGCTGCGAAAGAAACCAATTGTCTCGGCGTAAGTAGGTCAATGGTTATGTACTCCCACACATTAGGGTATTACCAACGTCTAATCAAATACCCCTGGGGTAATAATCAACGAATGAAGTATTCAAAAGCGCGCAGTGCTACGAATTGCCGCTAAACAAGTGTGTTAACCCGGGAAACTGGGCAGAACACGCGTCTACTATCACAACCAACAAAACACCCAGAAATGCGCCGTCATGCTTCATGTGTCAGCGGCTGTTCACCTCCTCAAGCACCACAAGATGCAAGCATAAACAAGTGTTAGAACAACAATAGCGAGCCTGCTGCGCTTCAAGACAGCGGCAACCACACAAGCGAAAAACACTGCATATAAGACAGAGCCGAGTTTCATTTGCAGTTGAGAGTAGTAATTGCCCTTGGTTAAGTCGTCTTCAAGTGCTTGTTCTTCGGTCTTTTTTGTGTCTTTTTGCGCCGTCTTTTTACCTTTCTTTTTTATACACTTGTCCCCGTCGCGTCTGAATCCTTTCCGACAATCACACGTGAAGCTGCCGGGCATATTTCTGCAGGTCTCTGAATCTGGGTCACACTGATGGTCGCCTGAAGAACATTCATCTTCATCTGAACATAAAAAAATAAATTCCCCTTACTGGTCTCCGTATATTTCTTCAACTCTCCGTTACTGAGAATTTATTATAAAGTGCCAATATAACACGCGCTCTGATTGGTTTAAACAGCATGCGCGCGTGTGCTTTATGAGAGTACAAAGCACGGGGCTCACGAATGCTCACTCCATCCGCCGAGTTTGTTTCGTAAATAAAGGCAAATTGTGAGGAAAATCATAGATTTTTAACATAAACAATAAAAAAGCCTCAACTGTGCTTTGTTCTGTTATAAAGCACTCAGGAAGCGGCGAGAGCACTAAAAAAATAGCGAGAAACACTCGCCTATCGGCTCGTGTTTCCCCCTACACTTCTTTCGTGCTCGCGCCGCTTCCTGCGTGCTCTATAACAGAACAAATCACAGTTGAGGCTTTTCATTTGTTAAATATCTAAAGCACAAGCTGATTACCTTTACATTCATTCTCCGCCATTTTGTATCCCGTGTTGCATTTCATGCATCCCTGAGAACCCTCTCCAATGCAAGTCTCACAGGCTGAGTGACAAGCTGTCAAACAACAACACAGATGATTCAGAACCCATTAAAAGGCACACATGCTATAAGCTTTGTTAGCCGGTAGATAAGCGCTTTGAGCCCACTCATGTGTGTGTGAGGGAGGGGAGGGGGATGGGGAGGGAGACGGAGGGGGGGGGGGGGCAGGGGGGTCTGAACCCGCCCCTTCCTTAGTGGTTTCCGCCTCTTTTTGTTTTTCCTATTGCGAAATATTACGTAATGCTGCGTAATTTTTTCCTATTTCACCCAGTTCCCAGTGCCTTGGGTATCCCCACCCTCACAATTCCCGCATCCCATAGACTTCCCACCCCCTCTACTCTTCCGGTTCCCCCTGTCCCTACCCACAGTCATAATCGAGATCGACAAGATCCAAAATATATAAAGAGACAAGTATTTACCTCGACAAACGTGTGATCCAGGCGTGTTGTCACAAAATTTGCCATTTTCGCAGATGGTTGAATTCTCAGCACATTCGTCCACATCTGAAACAAATTCATATACATTGTAATATTAATTTGTTTTAATTTAAAAATCTGTGAGTTAACAAACAGACGCGCCGAACCGATGATTAATTTTTGACGTCTTTCTGTTGGCTTCCAAACTATTCAACAAAGAGCAAACAACCGCACACATAACTTTTTGACATCTTTTTGTTGGTTTTCCAAACTTCTCAGCCAATCAGAGCAAACAATGACACTGTACATGTACATAGAGTTTGTTGGATCACGTGCACTTTAACAGCTATGTCTCCCTCCAAGAATCTACAGTAAGTGTCTCTAGTCTTTTGACAAAGTGGATTACACAGCTGTGCATTTCACTGAAAAAACACAATAAACTAACCTTACACCCCTCTTCCTCATTCTTGACATAACCGCTGGCACATTCAACACATCCTTTAGGCCCTCACCGGTACAGTTGCCTTCACAGGAATCATCGCACGCTGAGTTTGAAATGAAAAAAAAGGTGGTGGACTCAAATCTCAGTTATTATTAATTTTTTTTACAATATTTCAGTTTAAGCTCCAGTAAGCGGACACCCTCGGGAAGCAGAAAATTGTCTGCAACTGTAGCCTGTGTGGCAGGCATAGAAATGGGAGGGAGGAGGGTTGTTCGGGCGCGAGCGTGAAGAGATAGCGCGATCGCTGGGAAGCCAGCCTCCCCCTTCCCTTCCATCATGCTCCTCACGCTTTGTGCTCACGCTCATGCTCGCCCTCTCAGCTGAGAGCTTCGACACTCACTGTACCTTATCTAAAGGATATAATTATTTTACCTTCACATTTATAAGATCCAGGGTTATTCACACAATATTTTCCACCTTCACATTTGTCTTCTTCGTCACATTCATTCTTGTCTAAAAAGGAAGAAATACACATTATAACAGTAATTGGCTGAGTTTTCATTGTTCAGAGAAACAAAGGTTTCTTTGCAAAGCGCGCCGACGTGTTTTTGCATACGTTATTTCTCGAAAATGAAGAGGAAATTAGCGAAAAAAAATGCGAGGCCGATGTTGTCGAGTAAATTGAAGACCACATGCAAAAAATTAGCCGAATCTGAGCAAAACATTAAAATGACCCGAAAAGTCAATATAGGTCGGTAATGCCCTCGGCCCTTCAATTGACTGTCAATGTCGAACCCCATGCACTTTATGGACACCTGCTAAACACAGACACCTTATTATTACAGAGGGCAGTTTTGGTCTCTAGCTCATACATTTTCTCTGCCAAAGAGCTGGGAAGTCACTGGGGGCTAATCAATTACCAGGGGGCTGTTTTTAATACAAGAATCAAAATTCAGAGAGAGTTGTCCATTTTTCGAAAAGCAATCAGAGATTTTTGTAGATATTTTCTTTCCAACAGCCAGAAGCACAGGACTCCCCATGTCCCGCGATGTCCAGATCTGTGTCATAAAAACGTTTCTCTATGAAATACAACTGCTCAACCCGGCATAAAGTCAGTCAACTCAAAGTTATCTTAACTCTTGATATTTGTTCAGTTGTAATCGCGTCTACTTTGCTAATGGCCATTGCAACTGTTGTCCATTGCGAACTACTGCAGATCAAAATAAAATTTTATCACCAACTTCCAGTAAAAAACGTTAACTGGTGAAATGACTTCTGGAAATTTTATTATTATCATTTTTAAGAAAAGTGGGGGGGCTAAAGCCCCCAGCCCCTCCCCCTGCGCGGTCCCTGTGATTTAGTTGATACTTTACTTCTGTTAAAAAATATGTGGTTTTGATAGATAGATTTTGTTTTTTTATCGTTTGTCACACGACTGTCACATTAGGCTAAAACTTTATTCATCATGTGCACATCTGTCACTAGACTTGCCACAAGTCGACTTCTTTGAGTGACGAAAGTCACGAAACCGAGTGAGTCACAAACTTTAGGCAGACTGCAGTCATTTTTTCAAGTGTGGAGTGATACACTTTTTATAACCCTAAAAAAGTCTCTGCTAAAATCTTTCTACCCCACAAAAATCCACCAGAAAAATGTCAGCGAATCGCTAACTTCAAGCCCCCAAAAGGCCTTCGTAACTCCCTCACACTAATATACCCGAGTCCACCCCCAACCCCCCGAGACCTTACAGTCAGGTGTTTCATTAATTTTGGAAGTAAGCGGCTTACCATGGTGGAATAGGCGGCTGTGACTAATAACAGCTGTGACTTCATGCTAGTGGGGTCTGGGGGCATGAGAAAATTTTGAATCTCGGAAAGCTCGGAAATGCAATTTCCAGTATTCTGGAGTCAAGTCTAGTGCTATATATGACAATTTTTATCGACCACAGTAGATCTCAGGTATCTTAAACAATCTTGTGATTATTCTATATGAAGTTTGGAGTTTAAAGACTTACACTGTTACAGTCGTTGTTTTTTTTCTTTCATAAATCTTATAAGTAAACTCTCAGAAGGCCAGAAGGCTTGATTTAATTTAGCTAAGCGGCAGTAAGAGGCAATGTAGGCGGCGGTAGACTGCCGGTTGCCGGCTTCTAATAAATGAAACCCCTGTACAGTGATAATTTCATTTCAACAATTGATAAGCGGCGGCAAGAGGAAATGTAGGCGACGGTAGACTGCCGGTAGCCGGCTTCTAATGAAACCCCTGTACAGTGCTAATTACATTTCAACAAATACTGCAGTACCTTTACAGCCATCCTCATCTGTCATATCCCAACCTTCTTTACACTTCTCGCAGTCTTTCTCAGAGCTGCCACTGCAGCCATCGGCGCAGGACTCATGACAGGCTGTTATGAAACAATAGCTTACAAATCAGTTACGTAGCAGTTTATACCAGCAATGAAAAGAAATTAGCAAATTGGACCCATAAACTTTTAAAGGATTAGGATTTTTGTCTTGGTTACTGGGCAGTTTGGTAGTTTGAAAGGAAAGTAGACCTCTGCCTGGTTTTCAGCAGAATTGTGCATGCAAAAAAATTACATTCATTGTACACTTGTCTGGCTTCAATGTGGGAGGTGCAGTGGTCTCATGGTTAGTGCGTTGGACTCGGGATCGAGAGGCCAGCTGGGGTCATTGTGATCTTGGGCAGACACTCACAGTGCCTCTCTCCACCAAGGAGAGTATAAAAAAACATTAATGAGTACCAGCGAACTGTAAGGACAACCTGACAAAATGCTCGGGGTGGGGGGTTACTTCATGCTACAGAAACCAGGATGAGCTCCGGCAGTTGTGGGCCACTACGCTTGTGAAGACTTCACACTTATATTGTTAGTAATGTTATTGTTAGCTTGTATTGCCATGCAAATATCTTGATTTTCGATTGTTTCTGTTTGAGAAATTAACAAATTCCTTCCCGGCAGAATTGGAAACAAGAGACTTATAAAAATTATTGCTGAAGACTAACCTGTACATTTGGTTTTGGAATCTTCATCTTGCTCTTCAAAGTAAAGGTCGGCGCACTCATCACACAAGTCTCCTTCATACCCACTGTCACATGAACACTTTCCTGTTCCCTCCCTAGTGCCGTCACCCTACACAGCATTTAAGACATAGTATTAGCTTGAAACAGCAAAAGACGCATACAGCTGTACTTGCATGAAGGAAATTGTTTTCTACAAATGTTTCATAAATTTTAAAGTGATTCGGCAAAATTAATTTGTGAGCATTCCGTCTTAGCAGTCCGGACTAATTGTAAAATTCGGATTGCTCAGGGAACCAATCAGAATGCTCCTTTTCATCATAGACTGTTTGCCATATAAAACATACCTTACATTCACCGTGACCATTGCAAGGATTTTCTTTTCCTCCAGAACATTCTACAGTGTCAGATAAAATCACATATTATGTACAGTCATGTACTAAAAAATTATACACTTTTAATAATTATTTATTATAATGAGAATTGTCATACAGCTGACTAAGAAGGCAACTCTTCACAGAGAAGCAGAGAGTACATCACTCAGCAAATCTTTGCCGGGAATCGCCAGGAATTGGGAGACTCAAAACATATGGTGGGAAACTAGAACAATATATTCATTACAATGTACAAAATGTACATCATTCTGCCAAAAAAAAAACTTGAACGTCACTAGCCTCCTCGCAGACTTTCTTTTGGCTCGTCACGCAATCCCTCCAAGAGAGATTGCGTGACGAGCCAAAAGAAAGTCTGCGAGGAGGCTAGAACGTCACATGTATGCAATTTTGAAAAAGATAACAATAATGGCAATACTCAGTGGTGCTGTTTGCTTGAATTTTTTGGTTACCGGTAATAAATAATAAATAAATATAATTAATATTTAAATGAACTTGGAGTTCTCCTTCAGGCTTGGATATACCGGTTATTACCTGTACAATCTTTACCATAAGTTCCATCAGGGCAGCAAACTGAAACAAAAATATATAAAATTTAAGCCAAAAATAAAACCAAACTGGTTTAATTATAAATTTTCAAACCAAAACAAAAAAATAAAAACAGCTGACAGAGGCTTTCCAGACATTTTCCAGGATCTCTAAAATGTAATCAGTATAAATTACAGGAGGTTTCCAGGAATTCCAGGAACAGTATTGAAATCTTGTTCTTGACCCTTCAGACATTCGTGAATAATTTGCAGTCGTTTTTGTACATATTTGTACATAATAAGGAACTAAAACAAAGTCATGTACAAGTTATACAGCAGGCTTACCTTTCAATTTGTCAATACAAAACCAAGTCTTCATATCATTACTTTTAAACTGACTGTAAGAAAGAAATTAACGAGCTGTCAATTACTGCTTCTTTCATGATCAATAACATGGAAACTCTGTTCAATCAGATTGATCGATCGACCATCAATCGATCGATCGGTCCGAGGATCGGTCGGTCGTCGGTCGGTCGGTCGGTCGGTCGGTCGGTCGGTCGGTCGGTTCAGTCAGTCGGTTCGGTCGGTCGGTCGGGTCGGTCGGGTCGGTCGGTCTGTCGGATCGGTCGGTCGGTCGGAGAAGTCGGTCGGTCGTCGGTCTGTCGGCTCGGTCGGTCGGTCGGTCGGTCGGTCGGTCGGTCAGTCGGTCGGTCGGGGGTCGGTCGGTCGGTCGGTCGGTCGTCGGTTCGGTCGGTCGGTCAGTCAGTCAGTCAGTCAGTCAGTCAGTCATTGATTCACCTAATTGATCTGTCCATTTCAGTTGACAATGACACACTAATAGGCCATTACGTATATTTAGGGCAGGGCATCTCAAAACTGTAAAAACTAATCACGTGAGCCACTTACTGATCAAACCACCATTCTTCTAATGCTTCTTCCTGGTCTTCTACCATTGCATGGCACTGAAAAAGATAATTATAACAGTTTTGCACAATAAATTCTTAATATTAAATATTAATATACCATAAAGTTCTGAATATATTAAGAAATTAGGTAAGAAATTAAAACTTGTTTTACAAACATACTGTACCTCTGAAGCACTTTCATCACAGAGTCCGTCCAAAATTTCAACTAATCTGGTTTCACTGATGGAGAACAAACAATGATTATTAATTAACTACTACTGAGTTTTTCCTGACTAATTACAGTCAATTTATCACCTCTTTATTTGTCATACACAGGTCTTTGTAAGTTTTCAAAAACTTGCTTCAGACTAATTCAAATATAATGTTGTATTATATGCCATTAAATATTAAAGTGTGATATTTACAACAATACTATTGGGTGGGGCTGTAAGGAGGGGGAGGGGGGCTAAATCAGGGGAATAAGCAGGGCAGAGGGGCCTATAGCCGGGGGAGGGGGGTTCTACAATGTAATCAGGGAGCTTATAACCAATTTTACAGTATTTTGTTGATTTACAACTTGTCCATAATAAAAAATTCATTCATTATTAGCACAGCAGTGCTGAATCTACTGATACTTATTATAATTTGATTTTATCCATACCTATTTGCATAACTTCCAAGTTTTCTCTCTTCCCAAGCTGTGTTTCCCCCACCAAAATTAGATTTTTCTGTGTTGTCTTTACCCTACAATGCAACAGTTTCAAAATATAATATTACTGCTGTGTTTAATATTATTTTATTATTAAACAACTGACATGCCTATAGGCTCAATTTCCAGCCCTTTTGTGAGTCTGCGTTCCTCGTCCCAAACCATTTAGTTGGGAGGAGAATGCAACCGGACTCCCAGAACAGCTGGAAATAGAACCTAACATACCTAAGTCTTCTAAGTTTTATAAGGTAGTATTACGGCCAGGGTTTTTCGTCCGAATCGTATGTCTATCCATACTTTTCACTCTTATTGAAACCTCCCTGCAACGACCACCTCTTTACAATGGCCAGTTAATTCCGCCCCAGGATGGCCATTGTAGAGAGGGCCGTTGTAGAGGTGGCCGTTGTAGAGAGGTGGCTGTTGCAGGGAGGTTTCAATAAGAGTGAAAAGTCTGGATAGACGTACGATTCGGACGAAAAATCATGGCTGTTGTGGAGAGGTGGTTGCTATAGAGAGGTGGCCATTAGTGGAGTTTTCGACTGCAGATACAAACTTTCCAGATGGGTGACATCATTCCTGCCATGTTAGTGGACATTGTTTTGTTCCAGAAAATATCCATACCCCCCCCCCCCCTCCACAGAAGGTTTTTTGTTTTGAACACCCCCACCTCCCCCTGGAATTTCCAGTTTAGCTTTACACTTTCCTCATGTTGGCTTTTGAGACCCTCCCCCTCGGAATTTCTAATGATCTTCCTTGGGGTGGGTATGGATATTTTCTGGAACTACATGTTAACAATATATTTGCACATTTAAGCTTCTAATAATTTGTTTGTTCCACCAACATGACAGCCACGTCTTTGTCGTTTGGATTGCTGCAAACTCAGGATTGGTTGCAAACCATCAATTTGGAAATCACCTGTCAGAGTGAGATATTTTTTGATATTTGTACAGGGAAATAATTTACATGTCTAGATGATTGATGGCAGTTTTGGGAATTTAAAAAAAAATTGGCAAAACACTGACAGATAGATTGCAATGAAAATAACAAGATGTCAAAATAAAACTACAAAACATACAGACTTCAAGATTAAAGATTAACCTATTTTTCTAATGTAATAATTAATTAAGCCAGGTGAGAAATTAGCTAAAATCAGAACTATTTACCTTCTTAAAAGCTTCTACGATATCTTTACATGTAGGACATTTGGCCTTCTTTTCTCTGGCAGCTGATCTAAGTCCGCAAAATATTAAAATGTTTACAACTAAAATAATTTGTACAATCCAGTTTTTTGACATCTTCAAAGAAATTTCCATGAATCCACGCGCGTGAATAAATAATCTGCTACTCTCCAAACGAGGAAAAGTGTCTGTAACTTCAAGATCAGCACGAAAAAACTGCAGAAATAAACATCTAGCACATTTTACGACAATCCGTAATTCGTAAAGGAAGGAAAGATTCTTTTATCGTAAAACGGTCATGAAATTCTCAGCCGGGTCAAACATTATAGTGTTTCTCTCATGACAAAACCGCTGGGGAGCCAGGGAAAACCATGGTGAATAGAAGAGAGAATATATCTTCGATCAGACCTTTTAGTTCAACTTTATTAAACTCCAAGACATTTTAATCTTGGAGAAAAAAATACAATTGAGCGAAGTAAACCACCCAAAGTTTAATTAGCTCTCAAATTAGCTCATATAGAGTGATAACAGATTATATTTAGATAGTTATAACTAGATACATGTATATTTCTTTCAACTATGTAAAATTTTGGCGCAAAACGAGGGCTCACCCGCGAGAATCAATGAACTTTACTGCCAGAGGTTAACCAATGAAAACGCTCCACGTTCAACACGTGACTAAAATAAACCAATCAGCACGAGACACGAGCTTTGGCCGTGGAAAGTCGTGGTTGGTTTGAATCGATTGAAAGCTGCATTACTTCCTTTCCTCGCAAAGTTTTGCACATAATTTGTCTTTTTGCTGTCACCTACAGCTGTTGCGACTGTTTTTCAAGGAATGGGGAGAAAAACGTACCTTCTGAGCCTGTTGGGACTTCTTCTAATTTCTTGTGAGTATATTTTAAAGGTCCTTTCTTGCTTTTTTCTGCACGAACAAGTTTTACGATTTTGCAAGCTTCGCTATCGTGACTGTAGAATTTTTACGCGAAGCTTCTACAAACCTTGAAATTTCAAGGACCTTTCAGTGAATGGCACTACTTTAGATGTTCAGAAGAGTTCTCACTCGTTTATCCTTAAATGCAAGAATATCCATTATTGTTTGGGTCATTTTAAAACTAATGGTGTTTTGAAGTTTTACACTTTCGATTTCGCCACTAGTAAGCTTATAGTCATCACTTATTGCGATCTCGAGTGTCAATTTTCCTGATGACTAATCGTAATATTTTATACGCCTTCTGTTAAAATATAAGCACGGAAATTTCCCCAAAAATGTCGCAAGATTTTAGACTTTAATTTGCTATTGTTGGTGTACAAATGTTTCCTCGATTGAACAACATATTTGTAAAATATATTGATTTCAATGAAATTCGATTCAATGTTCGAAATAGAATAGTTAAAAAGCTACATACTTTTTTATTTTTCATTTAGATTGATTTAACCAAATGTTTGTAGAATTCTAGCTAAATCTTTCAGTGCAATATCGCTTCGATCGTGTTTTTGAATCGAATTGCATTATTTCTCCAACCATTTTCGAGAAAATTATATTAAAATGTCTTACTTTGAACTGTTTCTGAGTAGAATCCAGTTTCTAAACAGTTTTAAAAATAAAATTTCAGGCAAAACTTTAAATTTATATGAATTTACATGAGCTATCACAGAAAGTGGTATTTCTGAAGTTTGAAAAGTTGCCATGTTATATGGCAAGTTCTGATTGGTTCATATTTCTTAGCCAATAGGATGAGGCCAGATATGTCTTCTTTCCATCTCCAAAACAATAGTGTTTAGAGACTGTTGACAACATACAATAATTTAATTTTTTTATTCTACAACGATTAACTTTATAGGCCAACAATTCTACAATTTTTTATTTTGTGTAAAAATCATTTTTAGATTGAAATAATTTGATTATTTATGTCGTAGTAAAATTTTCTTTTTTAATAAATAATATAGTACTTCTGGTGCTGGTGGTTTCAGTTAGAGTGTTTCCGTTTGTTTGTTCAGGTTTTTAAAACTTCAGAGTTTTTTTCCAGATGTACAGTTTAGTAATTAACATCTACAAATGCTTTATTGTTTCCCAACAAAAAGAGATAATGTCGTCTAAAGTTAATTGTGATCACTTGAAACTTTTTCAGTTTGTTCCTTTGTTCGACTTTATTTTTTCTGGGTGCCAAGCACATCTAATACCATCCAATTCTGATATACAGTTGAAAAAATCACTCTTATATATAACAGCATTGTGTGGTTCGAAAAAATATCCACACACACCCCACGAAAGGTCATTGGAAATTCCGAGGGGGAGTGGAATTCTCAGAAAAAATCAAATCGAATATCGAATATTTTTACAGGATAACCCTTCAGTACAACAGCACTGTTATCAACGGGGTCCTGCTAACTATTAATTTATAAACATTTAAAATACATATACATAAGTTACAAAATTTTAAAATTTAAAAAAAAAGTATGAAACTAAACTAGAATTTCCAGAGGGGTGGGGAGATCTGCTTCTGCAGTGGCCAGGGTTTGGTCATTTTCTGGAACAACACATTTCTGATAAACTTACATGTCAGGGCTCGACACTAACACTTACCCTATTTCCAATGGAAAGTAAAATATATTAATGGAAAGTAAAAATCGAAAATTGAGCGAAAATGCTTTCCCGATTTGGCAAGTAAATTTTAGCAGATGTGGAAAGTATTTTTTGTCTACTAGTCCTAAGACTAGTATTATGAATGAAATGATAAAAGTACCACACATTATTAGAGAGCAATTATTCGTTTGCAAAAGCAGAGTATTCTCCATGCTCTTGATGGCCGCCATCTTGGATTATAAGTGGTAAGCTGTGCAAATTTGACAGAGGAAGCCTGGGTACTAAACTCGAGTGTAGCGAAGCGTAGAGATGAGTCTATTTGCATTTGGATTTACTCGGAAGGATGGAAACAACAAAGAAAGCGGAGAACAGGGCAATTCCAATCAAGAAGGAGATGAAAACCAAACAAGCAGCGATGTTTTGATGTCTGAAACGGCTAAGGAGAGGTATGAAGGGAAAAGAAAGCTGCTTGGCCGTGGATTCCGGAAAGAATGGCAAAATGAGTTCAATTGGCTGGAATATAAGCTTAAGCTTAATGAAGTCGAGGGAAAGATGAACATAACATACATTTGTACACATTATTTGACTGGTAAATGAATTATGTGGTCCCACATTTTTTTGGAAAGGAAATTTTACCATGGAAAGTAAAATTTTACAATTACTTTCCACAATGGAAAGTAGTGTCAAAAGTTAGTGTCAAGCCCTGCATGTACATGTCTGTAGGTGTTAATTCACTTCTAAAACACTTCCGACAGTTGTGGACAAACTCCAATGATAATAATTAAAATATTCCAGATAGAAGCAGAATGAATGTTTCCTTATTTGATTTTCTAATATTGTGGCAAGTGCATCATTTCATAATCATTTTTCTGTCCATTTTGTTCAGCTTTTTGTTTAGCTGAAGAAGAAAAGACAGAAGAAAAACCTACCGAGACAGAACCGCCAAAAGTAGAGGAAGATGTTGGTAAAAGTCGAGATGGTTCCAAGACTGACGACGAGGCTGTTGAACGGGAAGAAGAAGCTATCAAGCTTGATGGCTTGAATGTAGCGCAGATGAAAGAACTTAGGGAAAAAGCCGAGAAGTTTGCTTTCCAAGCTGAAGTTAGTCGAATGATGAAGCTAATTATCAACTCTCTCTACAGAAATAAAGAGGTAAGAGCACTGCGAAGGACATGTTGTTCACAGGCGACAGAAATCCCTGTCACCTGCAGAAATGGAAATCCCTGACTGATAGGCTACATGTACAGTAGCTTCCTTTTTTGTAACATTGCATTGGGGAAATTAAAGCTATTCCTAACAATTTCCTTGTGGAACATCAAACTATCAATTTTTGAGGGGTAAGAAAGGGTTAATTAGAAATATATATTTTTTTCAAAGTACAATGTACACCAAGATTCTACATGTAGATGAGATGTTTATGTTCTCTGTTGCAATTTTTTTTAACCCAGATTTTCTTGAGAGAACTTATTTCCAATTCATCCGATGCCTTGGACAAGATTAGATTTTTGTCACTCACCGATAAGGCAGCTCTTGGTGCTTCAGAAGAACTGTCCATTAAGATCAAAGCTGACAAGGAGAACAATATCCTGCACGTAAACTGATACTGGTATTGGTATGACGAAAGATGATCTGGTCAAGAACCTCGGTACCATTGCCAAATCAGGAACTAGCGAGTTTTTCCAGAAGATGCAGGTAAGGACTTGCAATGTTTTACTGGATTGTGATTCGAGTGTGCATCTGTGTACATGTGTCAGTTAAAAAGCTGAATGTTGTAGTCTGCGGATATTACAGTACATCTTACAATGACATGTGCATGTCAGGGCTGCCATTAAGTTTTGAACCACCTGTTGGCTTTAACCCTTTCACTCCCAAGAGTGCTACATTTTAAGTTCAAAACAGAGGTAGAAATCTTGAATTTTCATTTTGCAAAAGTGTAAAAAACTACGAGCATCACTTGAAAGTACTGCTCAATAGCTTTCATTGGAATGGTCACACACTAGGGTTTCATCCACAGACTTAATGTTAGAACCACCTTGTACAGCATAATAAACAGTACCATGCACATGAAAGTACTGCTCAATAGCTTTCATTTGAATGGTCACACACTAGGGTTTCATCCACAGACTTCAAAAGTTAGAACCACCTTGTACAGCATAATAAACAGTACCACATGAAAGTACTGCTCAATAGCTTTCATTTGAATGGTCACACACTAGGGTTTCATCCACAGACTTCAAAAGTTAGAACCACCTTGTACAGCATAATAAACAGTACCACATGAAAGTACTGCTCAATAGCTTTCATTTAATAATCAACTTTATTTGGGGAGGGTGACAATGGTCACACACACAAGGATCTCATCCACAGACTCCCGATTTAAAGTTAGAACCACATTTATTGACTTGCGGTTTGACTCTCGGAGTGAAAGGGTTAATGACAGTCCTGCATGTTATAAAGTCGCATTACAACTTTAAGTAACTTTACTGTTGTTTAGTTTTTTCTGATCTTGATTTTTCAATATTCAGGATGCCCAGTCTACCCAGAACACTGATCAGGCAAGTGATCTTATTGGCCAGTTTGGTGTGGGATTTTACTCGTCATTCCTTGTTGCCGACCGCGTGATTGTAACGTCCAAGCACAACGACGACAAGCAGTACATCTGGGAGTCTGATGCTGCTCCTTCAGTATCACAGAGGACCCCAGGGGTGATACCCTCAAGAGGGGAACCACAGTCAGGTATAATTGACAGCTGTCATTCATCTCTGTTATCAATCTTCAGACTTCTTTTGGTACACAAGACACTAAGGCCCTGTGACCATATTAGTTGTCACTTGATGCTTGTATGGGTTGCCTTTTTTGACCAATCAAAACAAAGACTTCTGAACTCAAGATACTGTAGCATCGGTATGATACAGTCTGTACATGTTATATTTCCCATCGACATTTGCTGCTGTGCCAACTCTGCTCACCCCCCCTCTCCCCCAGATTTGTAGTTGTCAAATCAAACAGAACCACTGGAAAGTTGTCTAGATATGTCAAAAATAAATAATAAAAAACGTTACCACGTGGTAATGCCATGGCACACGTTTTAACCTTTCTCCAATAGCTCACATGTTGGGTAGGTCGAAGTCTGCTCATAAAATTTATCAAAAGCTAAATTTCTCGTCAGCTGGCTGTGACTGATCTGCTTCTCTGAGCGTGGTGTGATCTGTCATCATAAACTTTACTGCTCTTTATACTCTGGTAACGAATTAGGGCCTTGTTTGCATGACTGGCTTTTTCATAAGAACGTTTCATGGGAGAATCTCAGCTATTTTATAATAATTTAAACTGACATAAATGTTGTTGTGCATAGTGTTCATCTAAAGGAAGAGCTCGCGACTTCTTGGAGCCAGACACCATCAAGGATCTTGTGAAAAAATACAGTCAGTTCATCAATTTCAACATTTACCTGTGGACAAGCAAGACGGAGGAAGTTGAGGAGCCGATCGAGGAGGAAGCCGCCGCTGAGGACAAGAAAGCTGAAGAAACTGCCGAAGACAAGAAAGAGGAAGAGAAGGATGCCGAGAAGAAAGAGGATGAGGAGAAGAAAGAGGATGAAGAGAAGAAGGATGAAGAGAAAGAAAAAGACGACAAAGATGACGATGTGGAAGTTGAGGAGGAGGAGTCCGAAGACAAGGAGAAGAAGCCCAAGACTAAGAAGGTTTGTACATGATCAGCATGGAAACTCTCCAAACTATGTTTCATACATTTTCTATAGCATGTCTTAGGAGAATTCAATTTTACATCAGGATTGCTTTCCTGAGCTGATCAAGTCCTTAATTCTCATGACCTGCTTACTTGTATTTGTTACTAAACAGGTAGCGAGAATTTAGAAAGTGATCTTGTTCATTTTGCTGATTTTCCTTTGATGTTCTTGTCTGTAGGTGGAGAAAACCACTTGGGATTGGGAACTTGTCAACACCAACAAACCCATCTGGAGCCGTAAACCCAAGGACGTCAAAGACGAGGAATACAATGAATTTTACAAATCATTTACCAAGGTAATTAATTTCTTGCCTGTTGGATCTGATGGATTCTCATTGTGGAAACGAGAGAGTGTTTCATCTGATATCCAAACACTGAGAAAAGAGTTGAAAATACGACGCGTAGTAAGAGTATATTTTTTGACTAAATTTGAGTGTTTTATATATCTTCTCAATCGAAACGAAAACTAAGGATAAATGGAGGGATAAAATCTTAACAATCTATGCTACATACCCAAACCTCTGTCACCATTAAGATTTACTCTCTTATAACTTGATGGACTATTAAAATGAGTTTGAGAAGATTGAATACAACTATTTGAGTAGATGGACTTTTAGTACAAATGTATCTTCTAACTTTGTTTCTGGGTCGTTTCTTTTATCTAAACATGAATATGAGCAGTCATTTTACATTACTAAGAAAGATAAAGAAAAATCTGTAAGTTAAGTTACAAGTATATGTCACAAATTTAGGTTGCAAGCTTTTGTGTTCGTGTGTTTTTGTGACATGTACAGTGTACGATGCTGTGGTCAAGCTTGTATAATACCTTCATCATGTACTGTGCATTTTGTTAAATACAAAAATAATATTAATGATTTGACTGTTTCAGGACCATGACGACCCTATTGCCAAGACTCACTTTGTTGCTGAGGGCGAAGTGACATTCAGATCCATTCTTTACGTACCCAAAGCAGCCTCACAGAACCTCTTCTCTGAGTACGGCAAGAAGATGGACCAGATCAAGCTATATGTACGACGTGTATTTATCACCGACAACTTTGAAGACATGATGCCCAAGTACTTGTCCTTCATCCGCGGCATTGTAGACTCGGATGATCTGCCACTGAATGTCAGTCGTGAAACTCTTCAGCAACACAAACTTCTAAAGGTTATCAAGAAGAAGCTCGTACGAAAGGCCTTAGACATGATCAAGAAGATTCCCAAAGAAGAGTATATGGATAAATTCTGGAAGGAATTCAGCACAAGGTATATTTATCTTTGCATTATTGTATTTAGTTAGGTTCATACCTTTATCTGGCTTTTATGGTCAGCGGCTGGTAGTCGAGGGGTCTGGGTGAGGCGCGGGGTGCCCAATCTCGTTCCCAGAGTCCTTGTTACCCTGGTCCAGCGGTGGAGAGGCCAACAAGGACAGGGTATTATAAGCCGGAAAAAATAGGATGAACTACTGGAGAGGTTGTTTTAGAATTATTGGTATCTCGTATGGGTGAAAAAGGAATTCAAGCCACACCCCCAAAGCAAGACTCCAGTACCTTTTAGGTTTTTTTTTTCAAACTTCCAACAATTGTCCCTATCACTCTATATGAGAGCCCCTTCCCCACCCCTGAGGGATTGAGGGTAGGGGTTTAGATATGTTGGTGAACACTTGTTAGATGAATGCAAGGTTACACAAGCACAGCCGACCTGCCCTAAACAATATACTGCATAATCAGAGAAGGCGTCTCTTCAATATGAAATGAAAAATATCATCAGAAATGTTATATTATCAAAACATCGGAAACAAAACTGATGTTCACTGTTTGTCGCGTAGCATCAAGCTGGGTGTGATGGAAGATCACTCCAACAGGACTCGACTGGCTAAACTGCTCCGATTCTACTCCTCCAACTCTGAGAAAGAGATGACTAGCTTGCCTGAGTACATAGAGAGAATGAAGGAGAAGCAAGATGCCATCTACTTCATGGCAGGGACCAGCCGCAAGGAGGTGAGATAATAAGATTGGACAGAAAATTACCCTGGGACCAGATGTTTTCTTTCTTCTCTTTCTCAATCGAATTTGAGCCTTGATCGAGTTCAGAAGAGGAAAGAAGAAAGAAAGCCTCTGGGACCAGGGTAACAGAAAATAAGCTAAACAAATAATCTAGTGTCAATAGGTCTGCAATGCGTGCAAAGAGGCTAGATCAATTATCTAGCACTAATAGGCCCGCAATGCGTACAAAATAGCCGCAAGGAGGTGAGATTGGACAGAAAATAAGCTAAACAAATAATCTAGTGTCAATAGGTCTGCAATGCGTGCAAACTAGCCACAAGGAGGTAAGATTTGGGAGAAAAATAAATGCTAAACAAATTATCTAGCGTCAAGAGGCCTGCAAAGTGTGCAAAGACGCTAGATAAGGATATTGACAGTTCTACACTGTTTCTGCTCTACACAGTGTGATAAACTAGGAATTTCATTATGAAAGTGATTGTACACCGTACACTAATGGGCATAGGGCTACAGCTGCATGTACATAGCTCTCTGCACGCATTACAGGCCTATGATGCTATATAATGTAATTCACACTGTGTCTTGTTTAGGTTGAGAGCTCTCCATTTGTGGAACGCCTGCTCAAGAAGGGTTATGAGGTGCTGTTCTTGATCGAGCCAGTAGATGAGTACTGCATTCAGAGCCTGCCCGAGTTTGAAGGAAAGAAATTCCAAAACGTCGCCAAAGAGGGACTGAAGATCGGCGAAGAGTCTGAGAAACAGAAGAAGAAGCAGGAAGCAGTGGAGAGCACGTACGAGCCTCTGCTGAAATGGCTGAAGGAAGATGCCCTTAAGGATATGATTGAGAAGGCGGCCATCTCCCAGCGCTTGGATGAGTCACCGTGTGCCCTTGTAGCCAGCTCGTATGGCTGGTCTGGTAACATGGAGAGGATCATGAGATCTCAAGCCTATGCTAAGACTAATGACCCAAGCAACGAGTAAGTCATGAAACAGACTACAACTTGTACTTGAGGGGTGGCAAATGGTCTTTCAAAAAATACGGATCTAGCAAAATTTTAGTCAAATTTCTTGGGTCTCGCAGTCTTGTTTTTGAGCCGTTCTCTATGTCTCAAGTCTCGATTTTTCAGTTTTTCTTAAACATTTAAAAAAGGTTTAACATTGTTTAAGCTAAACTAGTGAGCAGCACTGGCGAACTTGATGTGTTTTGTCTAACTGTCATTGACTTCTTCAGGGAGTGTTACAAATAAACATAGGATGCCTGTTTATATGCCAGTTTGGCAATAACCCAACCTTTTGAAATAGGCAGAATATCTGAGTAAATCTGTCTCACATTTTAAAAAGTGGAAAGTCTCTGGCTCGCAGAGTAAAACACTAGTCTTGCCACTGTCTCTGAAAGTCTCAAATTTCCCACTTGCCACCCCTTACATGCAGTTATCTATCGAGTGTTCCTGGTCTCAGAATCAAACCCTTATTGAGTTGAGGGGAGGATAGACAGTTAGTTGTTTCAGCATTTTGTTGACAAGTAAAGGAACCAACTTATCATTTGTCGCTACTTCCTTTCCCATGGCTGAGAATCCCACTTAGCACATGTTAGTAAACAGTAGCAAAAGAGAACTGGCACTGATCGTCAAGAAACAACTTGAATGTATTTGATTGAGTTGGTCTAATTGTCGATGCCGACATTGCTTTCTTCTCACAAACCTTAACACAGCAAAGCAAAGTTATTTGAAAATTGGGTTCCAAATACATGTATACTGCAACCCCAGTTTTACGAACTTTTGCAGTTCTGAAAAATTGTCTCATATCGCAGTTGAAACTCTCAGAGCAGACACTCTAGTATAAGTGGCCAGCTCTACTTACAGCTGCCTTGACAAAACGCTATTTGAACTCTAGCTCATACAAACTCTGTACAGTCAACTCTTGTTATAGAAGACACCCTCGGGACATAGTTTGGTTTCCATAATTCATTATGACGAGAGTCCGCAATAGCGGGAGTCATCTTCAGTCAAACCTCTCTAGCTTTCGCTGGGGGGAGGGCTGGATTTTGTCTGTAATAGCGGGTATCCATAATAATGGGGTGCCCGCAAGAAGCGGCCAGCTCCAATTGCGGACACTTTTTCTGCTTCCCGAGGGTGTCCGCTTATGGGAACTTCGACTGTATATCCAATGTTCTATCTGTGATAAAGTGTGGTCAATATCTTGACTGACAAGTCTGATGTCATTTGTTATTTTTCCTTAGTTACTATGCCAACCAAAAGAAGACACTTGAGGTTAACCCAGACATCCACTGGTCAAGGAGCTCCTCAAGAGAGTGGAGACTGACAAGGAAGACAAAACAGCTAAAGATCTTGCCCGAGTGCTCTTTGAAACTGCAACACTAAGATCAGGATACATGGTCAAGGCAAGTATTGTTTAAAGGGACACTGTCCTGATTTTAGCATGATTTTGGAAGCTCAGAAACATATCTAGATCATAGGAAGTTGAACAATAATGGTTCAATTCTGTAGAATAGCACTCGACAAATGACAGGAACCCATTAGGAAGTGAGGATGACAAACGACAGCGAGGATGGAAATGGATTGCAATATGGATTTTTGAAAAAACGTCAGGATGTCAGTTTTCAAAGTTTCAAATTTGGCTCAGAAATCTTTGAAATTTTGCCTAAAATGTTGTTGCAGTATGGAATTTCTTGAAGAAATTGCTTTTTATCATTTAGTTAGAGTTTATTAAGTTCTTATTTCATAGATTTAGGACCATTTCATGCATTTATAACAGTTTGAGCAAATACGCCGGGACAGTGTCCCTTATAACTGACTGTCTTAGAGTGTTTATGGCCTGTAGCTTTTACAGAGCTGGAAGACACAAGGTTGTCTTGGGTTCAATAGTGCACTAACACGATCGCTTAACAGGACTCACAAGACTTTGCTGGACGTATCGAGCGCATGCTCCGTCTCAGCATGGGCGTTGACCTGGAAGCCATGGTGGAACCAGAGGAGGAAGAACCCGAAGAGAAGGAGGAGGAAGAGGACAAAGATGCAGAGGAGGTAGATGCCGAGGGAGACAAAGATGATGAGAAAACAGAAGAGGAATCGGCAACTGCCGAGGAGACAGTCACACCATCAGAAGGAGAGACCAAGACAGAGGAAAGAAGATGAAGTGGAGGTAAATAGTGGAGATGACCCTACCCTCCCCTTTAACCCTTTCATTCCCAAGAGTGCGAAGCCCACAACAGAAAACAAACAGCACCACTTGAAAGTACTGCTCAATAGCTTTAATCTGAATGGTCACACACTAGGGTTTCATCCACAGACTTGGAAGTTAGAACCACATTTTTTTTGGACTCAAGGTTTGACTCTGGGAGTGAAAGGGTTAAAGACGCATTTGGTTGCTCCATAGAGAGTCAGTTGTTTCAGCATTTTGTTGACAAGTAGAGGAACCAACTTATTGTTTGTCGCTACTTCCTTTCCCATGGCTGAGGATCCCACTTAGCACATGTTAGTAAACAGTAGCAATAGAAAACTGGCACTGATCGTCAAGAACAACTTGAATGTATTTGATTTAGTTGGTCTAATTGTTGATGCCAACATTGCATTCCTCAAACAAACCTTAACACAGTAAAGTAAAATTACCGGATTCCAAGGACAATCGAAGCTCTCTGAGCGGACATCTCTACTTAGGGCCACCTTGACAAAACCCAAGAGTGCTAAGTTCAAAACTGAGGAAAAATCTTGAATTTCATTGCAAAATGGTCAAAAACAAACAGTACCACATGAAAATACTACTCAATGGCTTTCATTTGAACGGTCACACACTAGGGTTTCATCCACAGACTCAAAAGTTAGAACCACCTTGTACAGCATAATAAACAGTACCACATGAAAGTACTGCTCAATAGCTTTCATTTGAATGGTCACACACTAGGGTTTCATCCACAGACTCAAAAGTTAGAACCACCTTGTACAGCATAATAAACAGTACCACATGAAAGTACTGCTCAATAGCTTTCATTTGAATGGTCACACACTAGGGTTTCATCCACAGACTCAAAAGTTAGAATCACCTTGTACAGCATAATAAACAGTACCACATGAAAGTACTGCTCAATAGCTTTCATTTGAATGGTCACACACAAGGGTTTCATCCACAGACTCAAAAGTTACAACCACATATATTGACTCAAGGTTTGACTCTGGGAGTAAATGAGTTAAAAGACCTGTATCACTATGGTAGTCAGTGTTGAGAGTTAATATTTATTTCTTTTTTTTACTCAGGGAGAATCAAAAGAAGCCCCAGCAGAACCGAAAGATGAACTTTAACAACTCAAAGAACACTTTAGAATTTTGATAGACTTTATATTCTGGTGTGTTCAAGACATGCCGAGTTGTGTTTTCCATGGTTGTACAAAAATAAGACGGCCAACACCTCTCTAGACTCCTCCGCAGCCGTTATTTGGGTCGTCACGCAACGCGCTGAGGAGAGGCGTTGCGTGACGAGTTGCGTGACGACCCAAATGACCGCTGTGTAGGACTCTGGATTGAGGAATATTTATAATAAAGATGCCAGATTTACAGGATAAAATATATGGGAGGTGCTTTGTATGTTGAAGAGCTGTTGCGTTTTTTTTTTTACCACCCTGCACCAAGTCACTTAGAAGTTTGTAATTTTTTTTCCCATCAAAAAAGTAAAAGCAGCGCAAGGAAAGGAAATTCTCTATGGCGGTTGGAAATATTTCTGTTGAACTTTATTCTGAAAATACTGGTGCCTCCAAAATATGGCTGTCCAATAAATTGCATTCTTACAAAGAATACTTTTAGGCGAGGTTAATAAAAATATCATTTATATTACAGTGGCTTTTCTTCTCGTTTTTGACTCTACCTAGAATATAAAGGCAAAACGCCAGTGAAACTGTCTGAAAGGCCTAGTTTCTGGTAAGAATTGCACTGTTTATGGTGGTCTTCTTCGGCATTTCGTTACAGAACAGTTTCAACTTGTGCCGTTTTCAGAAAATCATCGCTGATTTAATTAGCCAAGGAGCACTAGTATTACGTTAACGCTGTCACGCCAGCACTGCAAACGTTGTCACGCCAACGATGCAAACGTTCTCACGCTGTCACACCAACGCTGCAAGTTGTCACGTACGCCAATGCTGCAACAAATGCTGTCACGCCATCACAATAGGTCACGTTACTTGGCAAGGATTCTCATCGAAGAGGCAACGACACCCGTCTCTTGTGTTAACCCTTCATTTCTTCTCTGATTATCATTATGATGGTAACGAGCTATGATGCACTTGCTTGGCGGAAATCAAGATTCCTAGAAGATGTTTTTGTTAAAGGCGGCTCCTCAGGCCGTCCAAAGCAAGTAACTCCTGTTGTTTGCCTGTTCCCATGCCACTGAACTTTGCGCCCAGATCCACTGTTTCCAGAGCCATAAGAGCTCGTCTGATTGTCTTGGTGTTTGAGTGATAGACGCCCTGTTTTGCTGTGCGTATGTCAAGTGCTCGCTGGAAAAGCAACTTGGCTTCCCTTGTGGCATCTTTCGTGCCCTTTGCATGAAGTAGTTTGCCTAGTAATTGTATAAAATAAAAAAATAAAAAAAAATAAAAATGAGTGTTTCCCTAAACAAGTAGTGCGTTTCAGAGACGCAGGGTCTGGATCTCAGAGAACCTGGGAGACCCATGGTCCCAGGATCCCTGGGACATACTTGGACTCGCAAG
This sequence comes from Desmophyllum pertusum, assembly GCA_029204205.1. NCBI lineage: Eukaryota > Metazoa > Cnidaria > Anthozoa > Scleractinia > Caryophylliidae > Desmophyllum > Desmophyllum pertusum. The sequence goes on from MU826358.1 coordinate 1,118,098, forward strand.
AGAGCACACACCCGCGGGGGTGGGGGTAGTCCTCGAAATTTGTGGTGGGGTGTGCCACCTGCTTCTTTATACCCGTTTTCAGACCAAAAACGGCACATACCTAGGGAGCTTATATAGGGGCGGTGCGCTCCCCCGGGGGGGGGGGGGGGGTATCTACAATTCTCGAAGGGAAAAAACCTTTTCTCCGGGTAGTCTACTGTGTCTCATTTTTCCGTGGGAGTGAAGTAAAGGCCCCGGAATATCGAAAAGTAAAATGCCAAGCTGTTTGATCTGAGTTCAACTTTCCTTTGTTGAGGGCCAGAGTCTCTTCGGAATATTAGGGCGAAGGAAACGGTGAAAAGATTGATTGTGTATTGGAGAGGAACATTAAGGGCAAAATTAGTGATGATATTCGGCAATCTTCGGGAGACTCGCAAATATTTGCTGATCGTCCGATATATCGTTCAAAAATCTTCGAACTCCTCGGGTCACCTTCTGAAATTTCAGGTCCTCTTGAAATGTTCGTACTCGGGCTTCGGAAATCTTCGGAATAATTTACACCCGTCTAAAATAGTCAGTCAGTAATTTTGCCCTCTATTGCAAAACTCCCATCACTGACCTAATTTGAACAACGTATTTGCGACCAGCAGATGAGACGGTCCTAACAGATCTTCACGCATGTACAAGGCGCGCCGAAACATCTCCTCCGCTTCCGTGACATCCGGGGACTCTACGCGTCTGAACACGAAAGCGAGGCCAGTGCGTCATAAATCTCGGCAACCAGCGGATGAGACGAGCCGTACCATTCCTCTCGCATCCTCAGCGATTTGCGAACAAAGAGTCTGCATCTTCAGAGCGCCTCTGTCTTGCCGCTAACAAGCCCATGTGAAAATAAACGCTGCTCTGGCCTAAAAGAAGAGAGAAAGACCGGTTTAGCGTAAACGATCTAGAGATATCTAATGGCAGAAAGCGTGAACAGGCCCTGTCACCCGGGCAAGGGTCTGGCACGAACTTTGGGCAGCAATGTTGACAATTATTAGCCGTTTTCACACTAGAGACGGGAAACTCGTCTTAGACGGGTTATCCGTCTCAGACGAGTTTCCCGTCAAGCATGAAAACGGGACGGTTATAATTTTAGACGGGTAACTCGTCTGATTTACCCGTCTACTTTTCCGTCGCTTTAGACGGATTTCTAAGACGAGTTTCCGTCTGTGACGGATAACTCGTCTTAGAAATAAGGAAAGGTAACCGCGCCTCAGCTTCAAAGTGAAATTGACAAGTAGTTAGACTCGTCTCGAATTCACACTAGGACGAGAAACCCGTCAGATGAGTTCCGTCTCTAGTGTGAAAACGGCCATTACTCCGGTGAAGGACGAGTTTCTAGTCTAGACGGAAAACGGTCTTAAATTCACATTAGACGAGAAAATCAGGACGGGTTTCCTGTTTGCTACACACTGGAACTGGAAATTCAAGCAATGTCTTCTGGGATAGAAATGTAACCTGGCCTCATACTCGTCCTAGTCTCCGCCGTCTCTAAGTCATTATTTATCCGTCCAATTTTACCGTCCTTAAATTTATATTAGACGGAATTTTGTCAGACGGAATTTCGTTTAAGACGATTTTCCCGTCTTCTAATATGAATTCGCTAAATGTTTCTGGTCAGGGTGTCTGGTGCTGCTTTTTGCGTTAAAAATTATTCAGTGCGCTCTGTAGCACGCACAAAACGCACAGGTCATTTTTCAACACTCGAAATTTTCTCAAATAATAGCTCAATCCGGGCCAAACGAGGCTGACTGAGAGTTGCCGAGAGTAATGGTTCTCATGTGAGTTTTCTTCAACTCTCGTCGACTATCATCACCTCGGGCCAAACGAGAGCGAGGTCGACGACGCGTTTCGCCGGAAAGCCTGTTCGCTGGCTAACGACTCTCAAGAAAAACTGATTTGAGCAGGTCAATTTCATGAGAGCGCATGAGGGTAGATGAGAGTCGCTGAGAGTGCATGCAGTCAGGGGAGCAATTGGCCGGTTCTGGCAAATATTCGTTGAAGCACTCGAAGAGTTTCCGATTCATTTATCCAATCAGAAACTAGCGCGAGCATTCACGAGTACTCCGAAAGTAATCGGGCCAGCAAATACGTCACGTTGCTTAGCAACTTCGGGCAAGAAAACCGCGGACACAACAGCTGCTTTGTAATTTAATTTCCTGCCACGTCGGCGGGCACGTTTTTCAAGAAGTCAACGACATTAGGATAAATACGACATGGGTTATAGTTCACAAACGTAACATATATAGCTTATTTATGGTATACCTAATATATCAAACACGAGAGGGTGGTGTTTCATCACATTTCAAAACACCGAGAAGAGAGTTGAGAATACGACGCGCAGCGGAGTATTTTTTGACGATTCGAGGTGTTTGGAAATGTGATGAAACACTGTCTCGAGTGTTTGATATATCTTCTCAATCGAAACTAAAACTAAGGAGTAAACGGAGAAATAAAATCGTAAAAATCTATGCTAATTAAGACCGGGTATCCAAACCTCCGACACGGTTATGATTTCCTTTGTTTTAACTTGATGAATTATTAATGAGTTTAAGAAGGTAGAATCATACCAGAACACAGTTGAGCAAGTTTCATATGCCTCATCGCTTCATCCAAATGCCGCCAACATTGTCCGACCCAGTCTCTTCCGTTCTTTCTTTCCCCGTGGATGGAGTCTTCACTCTTCCACCCCTTGTCGATGGACGTGAACGGCCTTGCACTTCCGGTGGGAGAGCCACGTGACTTGGCAGTTGACAGAGTGCGATGTGATTCAAAAGGCGGCCAATCATTGCCGCGTGTTCAAACTGGAAGCCAACAGAATGCAACAGAGAAGGGATTAGACCAGAATGATAAATAAAACTTGGAAAATTAATTTGGATATTTTTATTGCCGGAGCACAGCCTCCTGTGGCTAACGGGAACTAGATTGTTTTCATAGAATTACCTCAAATAGAAAGGTGCAGTGCATATAATCACTCTTACACAATACAAATGAATTCAACAGACAGGGTATGTACACATTGCAGACCTATGAAGATAACATTTTATGTGGATGAAGCCCTAGTGTGTAACCATTCAAATGAAAGCTTCTGAGCAGTACATTCACGTGGTACTGTTTATTATGCTGTACAAGGTGGTTCTAACTTTTTAAGTCTGTGGATGAAACCCTAGTGTGTGACCATTCAAATGAAAGCTATCGAGCAGTACTTTCATGTGGTATTTTTTATTATTTTGCAAATTGAAATTGAGATTTGAAAAAATAATAATAATATATCAGATGCCTTACCGTGTCAGGAACTCGCGTCATTTCTCCTGCAGATTTCAAAGCACCATTAAACCAAACCATTGCCTTACTCATCTCAGAGAGTTTGAGATACAAGCTCCCCAATGACTCCTGTATATCACACATCAAGTAAATGTCCTTTACTGAAACTACTGGATATGCCATCTTGTACGCATTCAACAGGAGGTTGTGCGCCATTACATCGTGCCCATTTTCCGCCAGGAATTTCCCTGAGAAGCAAAAAATCAGTGCGACTTCGAGTTGAGAGAAATTCTCGTCGCTCTCCTTTCGGCATAACTCGTCAACGGCCGAATACTCCTTCGTTTTTGACGAGGCAGATCCGATCTCTCGTTCGGGTAGTTCCATTGACTCGTTGTGCAATCTCTCTTCGGCCTTAGCGGCCATTTGATAGAGAATCTCTTCAGGTTTACGATTTGCCCGCTTCAAAATACTCCAATATGACAATAAATCGATCTTTCTTCGCTGCTCGCTTCTCGAGCTCACGAACCTTAAAAACACTCTCGGTTCACAGAGCGTTTTGCTCAGCGCTTCCATATTCCCGCTCATGTTTAGTTGCCATGGTAACTCGTCCACCACGCGCCCGGATGAGGGCTGTTTGGAAAAGAAACTGGAGAGCACAGTATGGCCCTGTTGCTTCTGTCGTTCCCAGCTCTCTTGAAATGCGGGTGAAACCGCGCGTTCCTGGGACGGAGAGGTGAGGTTACCCAGCAAAGCAATTTCAACTGTACCGCGGAGGGACTGGTGCGGAAATGTTAACAATCCAGACGGCAATTCAATGAGCGCGTGTTCTGCGATCAAACGAAACATTTCCCAGTGTGCATTGGTCACTTGGTAGTTCTTCATGTAACCCATGACTTGCAAGGCGCCTAGAGCCTCGCTTTCAGATAATCCCTCACGTGACAGGGCGAACAACCTCAGCACGTCAGCTACCCAGCCACTGTTCATACGATCACGTGACACTTGCGTCTTTATGGCGGGAACAGGGCTGCGGGAGACCGCTGGGCGCAACCAACCGTAGTCGTGAGTCCAACGGCGAAATATCAAGCTCCACAAATCAAACAGGGTTGACGCATGTACATACGACTCTAACAGCCTGTCGGAATTCTTATGCGCGCCTAAAACACGCAACTCGCAAGCAAGAGCAACGTAGAACAACGGTAGATGTGCGAGAGTGGAAGATGTTATCTTCGACAGCCGAGCTGCGTCCAAAAACTTGTAGTTGGAGCCGACATACTCCTTCAGTAGGTCGTTCTTTCCTCGTACATCGAACAGCCGAGGGACATCAATGCAGTAGGCGTCCCTCCGCTGCGAGAGAGCCCGGTAAGTGATGTCAGCTCTGGTCGTCGTGACAATGATTCGACAGGAGACTGGGACCGAGACTGGTAACCATTCCATCTCCTTCACTTTAAACGCGGCAACGTCCAAAGCGTGACCCAAGTGGTCGGCTCCGTCTAACACAATCACTGAAGGTCCTAAGGAGATGGCCGCTCTGAACGCCTCTGTCACGCGAGCGAAGTCACACAGGTCTTGATTGTCCGTGACATCATCGACGTCAGAATCAAGGTACTGAAGCCGCAGTTCGCTTGTACAGCGGCGCATGAAGTTGGCGATGTCACTGCTACCCGAGTCACAACCGACAAAGTGGGGAATGGTAATGATCTGGGGATAGCTGGAGGTGATCTGTTTCAGCCAATGAGCTACAAGGGTAGATTTACCACATCCACTCTCACCTGAAATTCACAAAGTACACATTTCTGTTTAGGACGTTTTCTTAGGGCCGATTTAAACCCCTTCCACACGAGCAAGTTTTCCTTGACAAGTTTTCACTTGACAATTTTTCCTTGCTCGTGTGGAAAGGGAAATTTGGCAATTTTTTCCTTGACAAGTGTCCTTGTTCAAAAACTTTGTCGCATGCGACTTCTGTAGCTCGCGCTGCTCGCGTCATGATAAATTATCGTATACAACTCCCATCATTTAACTTTGTCGGTGGCTACGATTTGTTGTTGGGTTTTAAAACATGTTTCAAAATCCTACGACATTTTTCGTGTCGTAAACGATAATCGTAAGCCAGTTGTAGATTTGAATTCGTGTCGTAGGCTTGTGGCAAACATGTCGCACGGTCGCATGTGACAAAGTTGTGCCTTCTAAATCGGCCCTTTCACTCGCAGAGTCAAACCTTGAGTCAAAAAACGTGGTTCTAACTTTTGGGTCTTTGGATGAAACCCTAGTGTATGACCATTCAAATGAAAGCTATTGAGCAGTACTTTCATGTGGTACTGTTTGTTTTTGACAATTTTGCAAAATGAAATTCAAGATTTTTTCCTTAGTTTTGAACTTAGCACTCTTGGGAGTGAAAGGGTTAAAGGCGCTACATGTACATGTACGTCACGGTTTGTGCTGTGCATCTTGAAAAATTTAGCCTTTTCAAGTTCGTCGTTTGCAATCCGTCTTAATCTTCTCCATCCTTAACCATCCTTGTTCCAGTGGAAGGAAGAGGAAGATAGCGATAACGACTCGACAGTGAGCAGTTCCAACTCGAATTCAACTCAAGCAACATATTTGGGAAAGCGAGGGTTCCGCGGCAAAGGCAGAAAAAAGAAAAGTTTAGCTTTCAGATGCGTGAATTTTCTCAAGGAGGACCATAAACAGACAATATTTGCAGTTAATTATTACCTTTTTGGTGTTCTTCAGTTTCCTTCAATTATTTTGAAGACAATTCTGTACATCACAGAAATGACTTAAAATATCGTGACAGTCATGTGGCTCATTCTAGTCCTTTGGCCCCGCTGGCTAAGAGACACGAAAGGTCTGTGGGGACTAGAATGATATGTAGCTTCTTTAAGAAACCGTTATTTGCAAAGTAACATGCATGTATAACTGAATTTATAAGAACGTGGTTACGCCAAAAGCCCAGTTTTATTACTCCAATAAGACTTGAAACCACACCAAAGAAGAACGAAAAGGAGAAAGAAGAGAGGGAAGAGAGAAAAAAGAACTGGCATACCTGATCTTATTGTATCGTCTTTTCTGAGCGAGAAGTTTCTGAGCGAGAAAAATCCAAAAGCGTCAAAATGATCAAAATGGTGAAATTTTCTGCGACATGTTCTTATCAATCCAGTTCGATGTACATGTACGTATCTAATCCCCCCCCCCCCCCCTGAAAAAACAATGCCCGTTCATTCGATCATGTTTAACCGTACAACCTTTCTACATACCAGCTAACACCAACACAGGGGGGAGGATTTCCTCATCACTGCCAGGAAGACTCGTCATAAAAGTGCCCAGCACAGCAGATGGTACCACCATACTGGTTTTCCTCCTGATTCCCTGCTTCACTTCAGAATGGAGATTTAACACCTCGACCATTCTCTAATCCTTGGTGTCCTCACAAATACATGACGCCGAGCCATGGCGAATGCCTCATGTGCAGACCACTGGCGGAACACTTCTGATTCTGTACTGGAGAATATGAGTGGATTGATTGGCGGGTAAAGCGAGTCAATGACTGTTAACCAGTCCTTTATCAGTAGGTCTCCAAGCTCTTCCAGGGTGGTGAAATGGCGGACAGGCAACTCTGTTAAAAAAAAGAAGAAAATACAATATCAAGGATGAGCCAAACCAGGTAGCCAAGATGGCCAATGATCGCAGCCTGTGGAAAATGCTCAAGCTGTCCAGCAGCGGTTGGAGTAATTTTAATCTACAGCGACTTTTGAATTGTGGCCACCCGATAATGTGGCCAAATGTTAAATAAAGAAAATTATCACTAAGTGATACATGTGACAGTGTTGGTGTATTTTCACTGGTATCGAAAACATTGTGACCACGCCCATCCAAAAAGCTGCAAGGATTAAATTATTTCAGATGTTTTTTTACCCACTTACAATGTACACGATCAACATTTTGACTACTGGCTGGTGTCATTGTGTTGTGTTCTTAGGCAAGACACTCTCACAGTGCCTCTCTCCACTCAGCAGGAGTATAAAATGGGTACTGGCAAATAAGGGCAACCTGAAAAAATGCTGGGTGACCAGTGATGGACTACATGTAGCATCCCATCAGTCAAACCCAGATAAGGTCCATTAGTGTGACCCATGTGCAAACTTTACCTATCTGAAAAGGGGTAGGGTAGGGCAAGGGAGTAAAGGGGGTGTAAGAGGAGGAGTCAGGAAGTCTATGGGAAGTACAGTACGAGAAGAGAGGGAGGAAGCAGAATTCTCAAGGTGTCAGGAACTGGGAGAATTAGGAAAAAAATTACAACATTGTGTACAAAAAGTCATGTAATATTTTACAATGCCGAATGGAAGAGGCAGGGACCGGGAAGGTACAGGAAGTGGGAAGTTTAGACCAGCTGTCCCCCTCACCATTTTTAATGGATGGAGAGGGGCAATGTGAGAGTAAAGTTTTTTGCCCAAGAACACAACAACAATAAATAAATATTCAGAATTAGCCAGAATTATTCTGGCTAGGCCTCGCAACCGGACAGCTGCTTGACCCTTCAAGCATTAAAATTTTACAAACCTGTGTCAATGGTCTGCTGTTTAAGTTCTCTTAGTTTTCTTGCAGCATATTCACTCTCTGGTTTATAAATAGACAAGACACTATCATGTTGACAGGGCGGAACATCCTGAAGCTTTTCTTCCACATGCGCAGAGTTGCGGAAATAGAAGTAACCATAGTCGTATTTCTTACGGAAGGAAGCCTGCACAATCTCCAACTCAGTGATGCTGTTATATCTAGAATATGAAAGGAACCAAGAACAGTATAACAGTATAATACATGTTAATAGGGTGGTGAATGGTCTTTGAAAAAATACGGGTCTCGCAAAATTTTAGTCAAATTTCATGGGTCTTGCAGTCTCGTTTTTTGAGCGGTTCTGTATGTCTCACAGTGTCGATTTTTTTGCAAAGCTGTTTTGGAGTCTCGATCTTGGTCCCGCAATCTAAAAACTCAAAAAGTCTCGGTCTCGCAGACAAAAACGCTAGTCTCGCCATCTTGCAAATTCTCAAATGTGCCATTTGCCACCCCTATTAATTTGAGTGTATGGTTCCAGAAAATATCCATACCCACCTCAAGGTTATTGGAGATTCCGAGGGGGAAGGGGGATCTCAAAAGCCAAAATTTTAAAAGCAAAATGTGAAGCTAAACTAGAAATTCCATTAGGGAGGGGGGAGGGGGGCAAGGGTCTGAACTTCCCACTTCCCATACCAGACACAATGTAGTCCCAGTTCCTTCCCCTTCTGTTATGGTTCCGCCTCTTTGTGCTATTTATATTGCAACACTGTAATGTACAGTCAAAGTTCCCGTGTAAAGCAGACACCCTCGGGAAACACTACACCCTCCGCAACTGGAGCTGGCCGCTTATGGAATTTGTAAATACAGAGTGTGTATGAGCTAGAGTTCAAACAGGGTTTTGTCAAGGCAGCCGTAAGTAGAGCTGTCCGCTTACGAAAGTGTCCACTCAGAGAGCTTCGACTGTATTACACAATGTTGCAAAATTTTAACCTACCGTATTTAGCCCCCCCCCCCCCCCCCCCCTCCTCTCTTTTAAGCCGCCCTCTCTAATAAACCCCCATTTGGAAGTCAGATTTTGTAACAAGCCCCCCAATCTCTATTAAGCCACCCTCCCCCCTCCCCCCCCCCCCCCCCCCCTATCCGTTATAGGCATTAGAGGTCAGAGTTAAATGTTAAAAATACATGTACAGAGGTAGCATCTGAATTTATTTCCATCAGGTCGATGTAAATGACGTTTCAGCAATATTTTCTGGCAGTTTCTAGTCACTTTGTATTGAAAAGTTCCCACCGCCCTGTATCCTCCCTCCCCCCATTCAATACCGGCAGGGCTGGTTTACACCCCCGTCTGGTCCTAAACCGTACCCTCGCCCTGTACTCCTTTCGTAATTTTGAGATAGTCACAGACTGCAAGCAGTCTAGCCTGCTAGCTGCAGACTACATACACTGTATGATGATGACGTCCTTCTCACAACCTGTTTACTTGTATTTGGCATAAACCAGAAAAGAGAAGTTATATACAGTCAAACCTCCACTAATGGACACCTCCCGTAGGCTGACACCTCTCGTAAGCGGATACTTAGTCATGTACCTGGCTACATACAAACACTACATTTGTATCCTCCCATAAGCGGGCACCTCCCTTAAGCGGACACTGTTTCAGGCCCCAAGGGTGTCCGCTTACGGGACTGGTTCGACTACATATTTGCAGAGTACCTGTTATCCTCTTCAAGTACCCAGTCGTACCCACAGGCTGCAGCCGTCTCAAAGTTCCTGTCCAGCCACTCTTCCGTAGCAGGGTCCTTCACTTCGGACTCAGCCGCTCGATGGACCCCATACCTGTCCCCCAACAGACAAATGAAAAACGGTGCACATCGTCCGATGCTGTCCAAACACATGCGTAAAACATGCTCGCTGTTCTGCTGCGATTGAGTCTTGTTCCAGCGTAGATCTACTGGAATGAAAGACGTCCCACGCTCTCTGCATATTCTGTTTAGCTGAGGGAATATTCTCTCTTGTAAGAAGTCTCGCTCGGCATGGAAATCTCTAAAAGTCGAGCACACGAACGGTCGAATGAGCTGTCTTCGCGCGGCCTCACTCCTGGCCGTGGATAAACTTGAGCCGTCACGCAGTTTCGGCATTGATCGCGAGAAAATGGCTCCTAATCAATACTATCTTAGCACTACTGTTTTAGTAAAATGGAAGTATTTACAAAACTTCCTTTTGAACGACTTTATCATGAGTCAATAATTATGCCCTCGATTGGCGGTCTTTGTTCCTCCACAACACAACAAACTCCAGGAGCAACAGGAATATGCTAATTACAACAGAGAGAAGACTGGGTACGAGTAAATTTGGCGACCACAAAGAGGGGAGGGGGAGGGGTAGACGCAACCTCGTTCCCAGGGCTTTTCCCTTCTAAATTTTGCGGGGTTGATTTTTTTCTTCAGTCTTTTATTTTACAAATCAAATAATCCATTTGTCAACACAATTCAATTAAAATTTCATGGTCACGCGAGTAACTTAAATATCTAAGGTTTGCGTGATTATATTCACAAGCTATCTTTAGCGCGGTGGTCATCTAGTTTCTGTTCGAATTGAATAACGCGCAAAGGTATCGCTAGCCTGCGTAGCAGTCGTTTCCTTTCCCTACACAGGCTAAGGTCTAGCTACGTTCCTTCTGCATAAATACCTGGTAAAGATATCGGTCAATATTTTCCACCACCCCCCCCCCCCCCCCCCCCCACCCCTTCCACAAGTCATTGATAAACTGCTCTAAAAATTCTGAAAGAAAATAAATTATTATTATATTACATAAAATAATATGAAATTATTTCATTTTAGTCACTTTATTTACCCGGGGTATCCAATCGATGAAATCGATGATCGATGACAATCGATATCAAGAGGTAGGCAAAAATCCCTATGTCGGATGCAAAATCTTCCGTTGGGATCAAAACCGCTAATTACTTAATTAAATAAAATTCCACCCAGCTCATTGGCTGTTACAAGTTAGAGCGCGAAATTTGAATTTGTTTGTATCATTGCGATGCCCAACGCGCGTTTTAGCCGATTGAAAAAAACCGTGCTTTATTGTAGCGAGGAAAACAACCAAGAAATAAAGTTTCAGGAGCCTGGCATATGGGGAAGTATTTTTTCTGATGAACTTCTTGTGGTAGCCGGAGCGCTAAGAGTAACTCGACACTCCACAGTATGCCATTTTCATTGTTCTAGTTTATTTGAGGCATCAAGTTCACGGCGCCACACGATAGCGCCACATGATATTGCCATACTATTATGACATATTACATCAGACAAACAGAACAAGAAAGTTATAAAAGGTTTTCGCGTAGCGTAAAATATAACAGTTTTGATAGCATAAAAAGAGTCATTTGAAGCTGAGGTGAGCTCAGCGACTAAAAAAATAGGACGTCGTCAAACAGTTTCCGCTCAAATGTTGACATCACGCTTTTGTATTGTAGCCATTTCCAGTTGCAAAGCCCCGCTTGAAATGGATTCAAACATGTGCGTTCCAATCATTACAACTCCGCGTTCAAACTAAAACATAGAGTACTCAGAAGGCTTGAAGAGACTACATATACAAAACGCAAAAAAGTCGACTTGCATGAAATATTTATATTTCTATCTTGTGGTGCAAGAATGTCACACAACGAACAAAGGATACAATTGATGCAAGAGATAACATGAGATATCAGGGCTTACAACTGAACATCTCTCTAAACGAATTATTGTAGCTTCGTAGAAGCTCCAACAGCAGTCTCTGGACTAGGACAAATAATGATATCCGTTCCAAACGACTCATCTACCGGTATAAATCTGAAAAATGTATGCCGGGCCCGGCTAGAAATGCAAGAAATCAACGTCCGGCGCGCGCCAACAAGGAATATTTCATATCTAGTCCTTCCAGAGAAAACATTAAGAGAGCCAAAAACATATCTTGCAATAGAAATGAGCCGAATCAAACCGGCTTAGCAAAGCTTCGCAAATCGGAGGTGTCGGGGCGAAAGCCTGACAGGAAGCCAAACATGGAGTGTACACAGTCGAACGCTCTACTTGAAAATTCCTACTCATAAAACATAATTCTTGCCCGTTAGAAACACACTGAAGCAAACTACATTTAATGGAGAACGGCAAATATACAAATATCACGAACTGTAGGAGCCGGTAGGCCTGTCACCTTTTTACCCTGAGTTCGGCGCCATCTGTCATTGTCCCTATAAAGCGCTGCGATGCGGACAACAACACGAAGCTTTTTGAGGCATTCGTCAACTGAAAATCACCGCTCTCGTTTGAAAATAAAACGAAAACTGCCCTATCTAACTTCTATGAGGTTCAGATGGAGAAAAAATAGAAATTCGAGTGAACGATTCTGAGAAAATTGAGTGATTACTTTCACACAACATCGCAATCTAATGGCGGCCGATGTCAAGAAACGAAACTCTTGCGTTCGATTAGAGCCAGTTCCCCATTTGCCATGGCAACAAAACTCGGCTATACAAAGATGATGGTGCTGGGAACGAATTTAGCGTTAAAAATAGGACAAAAAATCATTTTACGACCATTTTTGGCCCAAGTTTGACTTTTCAGCCAATCAGAGGCCAAGATTTTAATTCGATCAATAATTAATTGAAGACACCTTTTTACGTTCCGTGCATTTCAGATGCCTACCTCTTGCGTGGATCATTACTTAAAATCGATTGATGTTGATAATCGATGACCATCGATGAGGAAGATTTGTGTGGTTATCGATTGGTATCGATTTCCAATAACAATCGATGATATCGATTGTATCGATTGGTTGCAAATTTTGTTACGTTTCACAGTCTACAAGGTGACGGAATAGGCGCATAATATCACATATAATGATCTTTGCACGCGTTAATTGTTAACACATTTTATTGTAATGCTTTGAACGTTAACAGGAGAACAAGACTTATTTCCTTCTCTCTACTTTCTCTTACGATTTAACAATTAGACGGCAAGCTCGAGGTTTCTATCGGCTGATAGTTGGTCAGAAAGGATCCACAAGCTCGGACTGTGGGTGGCCGAGATGTCCACGATAGTTAACAACTTTAAACGCTTTTCCGCGTTCTCCCCTCTTCCGTACTAGCAGTAAAGAGCTCGCCGACGTTTACCTCAAAACGATACACCTTATTATAGATAGTTGAACTTCTTCCCGGACTTCTTGCATCGACATAATGACACGGGAATGACAGTGACGGCCAAGTGGTAATTTGAGTGCACGTGCAGCAGGGTATATTCTTTGCGTTGAGAAGACTGGGCCCAACTTGTTTTGCCAACCTCGTCCCAGGGCCTTCTCAAAATGGCGGCTGATCGGACAAACCTCGTTCGAGGTTGCTGATCGCCAATCGATAGCAATCGATGAACGGTTTTTGTGTGGTTATCGATTGATCATCGATTGACTGATACCAATCGATACCAATTAACTAATTGTATCGATTGATATCGATTGATCGATTGGTTTTCCGATCATCGATTTCCATCGATTGGATATCCCGGGTATTTTATCAAACTAAAAAATAATAATTGAAGCATTTTTATTTCTAGTCACGAAATAGTCGCCAAAGATGGCGGGTCTGGCCGTTGTTATGACAGTTAGTCCTGGGAACTAGTTACGGCAGTATTTTAACGGCTCGATTGGCATCACGGGAAAGCGCGGAATTCAAGAAGAGCAAAATGTCGTGAAAGTGCGAAAAATCTAGCTTTCTTTTGATACCAAAATCGCCATAGTATTAAAGGCGATGGAAAAAATTAAAATTAATTCTTCCTGGTGGAAGATATGGCGCTAAACCAAATCGGCCGGAAAATGGCTAACTTTCGCTCCAAAAGGCTTTTTAGTTCTCCTGGACACAGAGTCGAGTGATGTAAATTTGGACACTACGAACCTTTGGTAACCGGTTGGTAAGAATCCTATGTTTTTTGTTTTGGTGATTTCGCTTTTAATTTTACAGAAATATTGAATCTTTTTGTGGGTGTTTTATGTCAGATGATCTTACGAGTCGGCTGATGCTCGATATTTTCTCGATCGCTTTGCCGTTCGGCAATTCGTGAAGGCAAAGAACCGAAAGAAAAGCCTGCAGGAAGAGCTTGCAAAAGAGAAAGCCAGCCTTTCTACAGAAGTCAAGACCTTGCAACGGAAGGTTCAGAGATTGTATTCAAAGGTATTTATAAAATAAGCAAGCGGTACTTGCTCACTTTTAATGTTGATATAAAATTACGACTGTAAAATTATCCACTATATTTCTGTTTATTTCTTTTTCATAATAACTGTATCTTTGAATATTTATAGCTGATCATTTAGTCTATATGTTTTCGAGTTTTTATCTCATGAGACCTTTTGAAATTGTAACGAGATTGGCTATATTGATGAACAGAAAAGCATTCTCCCGTAGCCGCCATATTGTTTTGTGGCGATACCGCTGTGCAAAATTGTATCGGATCACAGGCGCCAAATGAAAACTTTATTGAGACAGCTGACCCGGCGTGACAAGTCAACCTTACAGCAAGGCACCCAAAAGTGTGACCACTTTTAATTATTAATTCACATTCTATCGTGTGTGCAGACTATCCAATCAGAAACCGAAATAAGGAATAGCTATCATTGACTTCTGATTGGATAGTATATGCACACAAAAAGAATTGCAGTCATTTCTCTCAAAGCGGACACCTCTCATGGTTGGCTGGTCCCGACCGAATCAAGTTTCTCTTATTTTTCTGTAACAAAACTCTCTATAAGGCGGACAGCTAGAGCTGGTCCCGAGGGTGTCCGCCTTAGAGAGAGTTCACTGTATAAGTGGTAACACTTTTTGGCGCCTTGCTGTTAAAACCTTACTGAAAAACTTCAAAACACAAGCCATTCATTGATAACCTTAATTGGCATAAACTCAAAATTCCATTCAAATAATCCTGAAAAACAAAACAGTACTACTAAGTCTAACATGTATCAGACCTTGAGCACAAGTACTCAAATTTTCAACCTCGTTGTAATCCCAGGGTCTCTCTTCCCCCACCCCCCTCTCTCTTGCTCTTGGAAGCGGTAAGAAGAGACCCTGGGCACGAGGTTGTCAAATTTTGTCACTTGAAATCAAACCAATTTTGTCATTGCAAATCTAAATCCAAACATGGAGAATGAAGCAACTGAAAAAAATCTAACAGATTATGCAAATCAGGATATTCAACGCAAGTGAACAAAACTACAACTACAACAACTGAAACAGACATTTAATTTAAGGTAGACTGTGAGCAGTCTCTTGCTAATTTGCACAGCTACACATTTCCGCTCACGCCAAAGATCTGAGGAAAACAGACCGACTGCTCACAGTTAATTAGGTTATAAAATAATGATAGAGTATTTTGTGTTTTTTCTGCCATTTTTGGAATGATGCAAGTGTCAAGTCGGTAGAAAATTTACAGACAAATCCATGTAAAACTGAAAACACCACTGCATCAGTATCACTAGTATCATTAATAATAATAATTACACAGTATTACTGTGCCTTTCAACAGCACAAAAACTCTGAAGTTTAAAACCAAACAAACGATTGCGGTTTCACTGCCGTCAATCAGACAAAATGGATCAAAATCTACATGTACTGATCACAACCCACGGGCATGACCTTTGACCTTTGAAACCGTTTTCAACGGCTGAGACAAACTTCACTAAGAAGACTACTGACGGCAGTAAGAAACACAACAATATTATTGATTTCAAGGTAACCATGTTATTGATGCGTGCAATTCAGGAAATTATTCCAAACGAACATAATTAATTTACCTGTACATGCATTCCACTTCATTTTGGCCAATCTGCCAAAAATAGTTAAAATCCCAGAGATCATGGTTTCAAGCTTGGAGACTTCCAATAATAATTTTTGTTCATGCACAATCTCGTTCCCAGAGTCCTCATTACCCTAAGTTGTCCAGTGGTGGAGCGGCCAACAAGGAGCTCTGGGGGAAGCGATCCACCATGACAGGATTCTTGGATTTCCGGCTCTACTGCGCATGTGTTCGACCCCATGTTTCAACTAACGGATGCCAAGATTCTTGACTTCCGGTCTTACTGCGCAAGTCAGGCGGATCACTCTATCCCGGAGGTCCTTGTTGGCCGCTCCACCGCTGAACAAGGGTAACAAGGACTCTGGGAACGAGATTGGTTCATGCAACACTCACACAATCCATTATATTAAAAATTTTTATCCACCAAATGGAATTTTACTAATTCTCTTCCAGGGTAATTAACACACCCACAATTCATAGGAACATGGCTGAAAAACTTATAGCCAGGTTTCACTTGAAAACATTGGACCAAGAGCTACAATACAGACAAATAAATGCTTGACTCCTAGCATTTTTGTTTTTCATACCAGTAATCAAAATAATAAATTATTGTATTAATAGCAGTTTCCAGATGTTTTGTTCATCGTGAGATTTGGAGGTCAAACTGTGAGATCGTCAGACGATACACCAAACCATGAGATTGACGGTCAAACTGTGAGAGTTGGCAGGTCTGCATTGTTTTCCATATTTGCACTAGTTTTGAGTATAATATGAATTAAAAAAGATCATGACTATGAAACCACCATGCATTTAGCCAAATCATCTCTTAATATTCGTAGCATAGAAATGTGGAAGAATTCATTACCTGGTAAATAAATATTATCAGTACAGCGTTTCCATGTGTTTTTATCAATGTCATACACCTGCAGTATTGACTCGTCGTCTTCACTCTGCTCATTTTGAAATTCGCCAACAACATATATTTGGCCTTTGAAACTCACAGCACTTGCATAATGTCTTGGTGCGACCACACTTGGAATGATGCTCCACATGTTGGTGGCGGGATCATACATTTCACAGGGATCTCCAGCTGTTGAATTTGGCTCAAGGCCTCCAAACACAAACAATTTGTGTCTAATGGCTGCACCACAAGCACGTGCTCTCTTTGCAAGAGTTGAAGGAAGTTTATCCCAAGCATTGTTTCTGGGATCAAACCTTTCAACAATGTCCAGGTGATTATAACCAGGATCACTACAGCCTCCAATGGCATACAAAAAAGTTTCATCAGCCACTGCACACACATGTGATCTAGGACCACTCAGGGGAGAGACTTCCTGCCACCGCTTTGTATCAGGATTGTATTTCTGTACAGTGCTAATACGTTTTCCGTACTCATCTATTCCGCCAACAACAAACAAGAAACCCTGGAGAGTAACAGCGACTGCTAACTCCTTCACTGTTTCAGGAGCCTTTGCTGGAGCCCATAGGTTACGTGATGGCTGATAGTACTCTACTAGGCTGTCACTTGAATGTATGCATCCTCCAATGATGAACAATTTATTGTTAA
Source organism: Desmophyllum pertusum (assembly GCA_029204205.1). Classification (NCBI taxonomy): domain Eukaryota; kingdom Metazoa; phylum Cnidaria; class Anthozoa; order Scleractinia; family Caryophylliidae; genus Desmophyllum; species Desmophyllum pertusum. Next base: position 1,135,316 of record MU826358.1, read on the forward strand.
GAGAACTCATGCCATAACAATAAGGGTCATGTGTGGTTAACATGTCAGCCAGCTTATACCACTTGTCTTCAGATGGAATGTAACACAATGTTCTCTTTTCTCCACAAGCAACGATAGCATCTTCATGGGTCTTCAGACAATCTCTTGGGGACTGAGAAAAGAAGCACTCATCTGTTCCATTAGCAACCGCTTTCATGGAATCTAATAGAAATTCTGTACATGCTGTACTGGCTTTCACCAATGGATGCTGCAGTATGACATTTAACACATAGCTGCGTGACACATAAATACAACGAACATGGCAGAATAACTGCAAAAAATATTGATCTTCCTCGTTCCTATTCTTCTCCATCCACTTTACAATCACTTGAAACACTTCTTCCTCCTCTTTCACGATGATTTTATCACTTGAAATCCATTCCTCGATTTGTTTGCTGTTCAGATTCAGAAAGTCTTCACTTCCAGCTACTGCAACAAAGTTTGCAAGAATGAAATCCCTCGCTCCCTTCAGTAGCTCTTCCGACTGGTATTTGATGGCAAAATAATAAGCCATGACACAAGTGGAAACATCCAGCGTTTGTAAAATGAATTTGCCCGACAAAGCTTTTAGACTTGGAATCAGCAAATAATCTGCTTGTGCAAACAATTCGTATGCATTCCCTTCAGTAACCTCAACATGTCCTGTGTACAGATAGTCCAAGACTTCTTCCATCACAGCTTTGCTCATCTCTTCCAATCGGATCACTCCTTCTTTCTTCTCTTTCATGTCAATGTTAAGAGCGTTGAAAAAGAACGGACTTGCTGCACATAACACGTTTCTGTGAGCTTTCAAACGAGCTTGATCGTCACCGGAGCCGACTTCTAGAATCACATCACAGAAATGTTCGTTCCTTCGCTGAATATCGAGGCGTTTCATCATTTCTGTACAAAATGGATGCTCTTCAGTGTCTGCAATTGGCTCAAGTAGAGAATCCATGAGCAGGCTGATGAAATAAAACTGATTTTGGAACGATTGCAAGTGAAATGAACCACAGAGAAAATCGCCACGCGCCAACACTGTCGTGACAGCCGCTGCTAAAAGTAGAGCCCGCGGACAGAGTAGTTCCCAGATCTGATCCGCCGGAAGTATAGGCCCTTTGTGTCACATGACCATGTCAATCATAAAAATAGGTGGTAGTACAAAATGGTTGCCAGAAATGGAAAGAGCGCGATGAAATTAGTAAGGTTGCCAATTTTGAGACCGCTGATGTGTAAGCGTGAGATTTTATAGTGGTTTGAAAGTTCGAAAAATTGAAAGTTCCTTGGTCAGGGCTCTTAGCTTTGGTTCTTCTTGAATTGAAACGCTTGTTGTACAAAGCTAACCATCAGAATGCTAGTTCCACTGACGAATAACAATATATAAACAATAGCCGCCATTTGGCGCGAAAATATCACAGGAACCCCAAGCTCAATTTGTGTAAAACAGAGGTGGTTTAGTCTTTTTTTTGGTCTCGCGCTTATTTATAGACTTTATACTGTATACTACAGGCTAGACAATATGTTCCTCTGCTCAGATCAGATTTTTCGACATAATTCTTTCATATCATACATTTTTCTTCAGTTTTATTTTGATGTCTGGTGTGCGTCAAATTCAAAAGGCGGCAAAGGTCATGGTAATCTATGATTGGTGAATTTTGGCGCGAAACGAGTTCCGAAAATGGCACTGCAACTGTGATTGGCTTAATCTTGCAAAGGCATGTGGTCCAGGTTTGAGCAGCCGTTAGTGGGGAGAAGCGTTGCGTGACGACACAAATAACGGCTGCGTAGTAGACTAAATATCACTCGGATATTCCCCAGTTTCGGCTGCGTCACGTGACGTGTTTAGACCAATCGCGCGCGAGAAAAAGTTTTGATGGATTATAACATCGGATATTCCCCAATTTTGGCTGCGTCACGTGACGTGTTTTAGACCAATCGCGCGCGAGAAAAATATTTGATGGATTATAAGGCTCTATAAACACCACACTCTACCTTAGTTCTCCTCCTAGCGAAATAACCCCAGGCGTGCCCAGTTAAATTAAATTAGACAATTGCAACAGATGGACAACATTTGATGAGGTATTTATTATAATAAAACTTAAATGGCTTGTTGTCATTTTATACTTATTATTAAAGCCTTTAGCGATTAAGTTCCTATGATACAAAATTGACAAATCTTTAATAACAGTTTTCCCATAAATGTTAATAAACTGAGGTTGCAAAATTTAAATAAATTTAAAACTTACTTTACATGTAGCTCTTTCTCTTCCTCAGTGGTTCAGGAAATATTGAACTAGCTTAAACTACATTTAGCTTGTTGGAAAGATGGTATCTCCTGGCTTTTTATTTACATAAGATTTTTCGGATTGTCACGCCATAATACTCGTTTGCTCGTCACGCAACACTTAGAATTGTCACGCCATAATTTTCGTTACTCGTCACGCACTTCTCGATGGCAAGACCGTCTTTACTTTTTAGCACATGTTTACTGACTGTAGTGTTTTAGGATTGTCACACCATGATACTCGTTACTCGTCACCGCACAACAGCAAGGCCGTCTTTACATTTTTATAGTACATAAACATGTTTCCTGTACTGTTTTAGGATTGTCACGCAATAATCCTCGTTTTGCACGTAACACAACACTTCTTGTAGCGTGACACATGACTATACTCCTCAAACAAACGTGCCTTGTAACTGTTGTAGTATCATTTCATCTTGTTCGCCATATTCTTCAGTGAAGGAGCCATCTTCTCTGAATTGAATCTCAAACAGGCTGTAAGTAGAGAGTGGCCTTGAAGAGCGATGTTGGTTTTCTTCTCTAAAAGATATAAACAGCAAAGATATTTAAATGGCTGCCTCTGAAATAACCTATTGTTACTGATCATGACTCAGCCCAAGCCGCCTTGTTACACTACTCCCGGGGGAGGGGGCGGGGTACTCCACAAAAATTTGGGTGGGGGTGCCGCGGCACACTTCTTGAAACCCTTACTCTATTTCAGACCAAAATATGTGATTTTCCCTACCCTATTTCAGACCTGACCCTTAAATTTCGGGAAAATTTCCCCATTTTAAAGTCAAAATGGCAAAAATCTATACCCTATTTCAGACCAGTAGGCAAAACATACCCTATTTCAGACCAAAATGGTCAAAGTCTATACCCGTTTTCTGACCAAAACGGCTCAAAAAACCATACCCTTTGGCGCCACACATACCTATATAGCTTATATAAGGGAGTACCGCCCCCCCGCCCCCCCCCCCCCCCCCGGGCACTACTAATCGAAGGCGAGTAGACTAATTGTTTTAATACAAGACAGCAGTGAAAAACGTATAATTTGAGGTATTTTTATGCAAACAATAAAGAACGATTTCCCTGTTGCAGGCTCTCGGTCGAAAACGCAGGAGAGAACCGCCGCTTTTCCCAGTCCCCGCGCGTTTATTTTTCTCCGTAACTTATTGTGACATAGCTACAATCTCAGCCATTTTAATTTTGGGACACTGACAAGTTTTTTCCCCTTCCCCCCTTTTAGTTGAAAGTTCTTTATTTTTTCCCTTTTAGTTCGTGCCCCATGATAGTTTTCCAATCTATTTTTAGCTTCGCGCCATGCTGTGAAAGTTATTTTAGTTCTCGTCCCCATGGTCGCGCGGCCAATGATCGGAGTATCAGATGTCATTGCGAAGATTTTTCTCGCCGTCGTGTTGACGTCCATCTACTAAAATCGTAAATCGAAATTTAAAGATGTGATCGCGTTTCTCAGTGTGTTTTGTCATCTCGAGCGACCAATCAGGCGTCTTCCTTAAAACAGCCGCGCAGTATGAACACGCTCTAAAATTAGATTGAAAAAATTATCATTGGAAGAGGCCCATGTATGGGGGATGTGTTCTCTCAGATCATCCTCTCTTGTTCGAAACACGCAACAGTTTCCAACTTTGTTGAGGAGGGAAGGGGTACACCATACCTATTCTCAAGTGTCCCAACAACTTATGTCCGAAATTGTAGCTCCTTAAAAAGCTGTCGGCCCTAGCGTGTTTACATAGCCTGGTACAAACATGGGAGAACTTTGTCTGTAAACCAGAGCAGCAGGTGATGGCTTAACTATTTCACTCCCAGAGTCAAACCTTGAGTCAATAAATATGTGGTTGTAACTTTTGAGTCTGTGGATGAAACCATTGTGTGTGACCATTCAAATGAAAGCTATTGAGCAGTACTTTCATTTGGTACTGTTTATTATGCTGACAATGTTGCAAAATGAAATTCCAATTTTTTCCTTCAGTTGCACTCTTGGGAGTGAAAGGGTTCAACATAAGTCCTAAAATAAAACCAACAAAATGCGATGATACGTCATTTACATAGCCTCATGCAGAACGACTACACAACCAATCAGAGCGCGCGTTATATGATCAAAACATTATGCTATGGACGTTTTTGATTGGTACATACGTTGGTTTATTTCCAGCGTCCCCAACTAAGCTGTTTGCATCCTCATCACCAATGCTTTCTTCGGCTTGTGTTTCCTTCGTCTTTGCATCCGCGCTTTTTTCTCCCGTTTTGCAACTAAAAAAATAATACACAAAAATAATATTATACAGTACAGTACAGGCCGGCGCTTAACTACGCAACCTCGATACCGGGAAAGAGCACTGGGATCGAGGCTGTTAACTACGGTTTCCGTAGCATGAAGTGGCTAGTATATGTATTGCTATTCTCCCTGGAAGGGATGCTAGTCCATCACAGGTTACATTTACCCCCCCCCCCCCCCCCCCCAGCATTTTGTTAGGTTGCCTTTAACATTTCGCCGGTACCCCGAGTTTATACTCCTGGGTGAAGAGAGGCACTGCGGGAGTTAAGTGACTTTTGAAAAATTAGTGATTTATCAAAGTCATGGACCTCATTAAAATCGCATTGGGTCTTTTTATTACTTACATGCGAATGCTATTTTGTCAACTTTTATTATCAGAGATATCCTGAATGTAATACAGTAAAGTTAAGTATAGGCTTTCAATGACAACAAAATATTACAATAAAGAGCAATTACAGAATAACTCATGCTCCGTTATGGTATTTGCTACGTTACGTGACGTTAACGTTAAGGTTTCGTTACGATTCGTTACGTTTTGCTACGTTATATTACGTTACTCTATGTAATACCTTACGTAGCCTTATGCTACAAATGTATGTAAGATTATGCTACGTTACGTTACCCTATACGCTATGTTACTGTACAATGCGTTACGTTACGTTTTACAACCTTTCGTTACGCTACGTTACTATGTAATACGTGACGTTACCTTGTGCTACAAATGTACATGGGGTGTACATGTACATGCGTGACGTTATGCCTATGTTACGTTACGTTATGTTATGTTACATTACGTGACGTTATGTTACGCTACGCTACGTTACGTTACCGTTATGCTACGTTACGTTATGCGTTACGTTTCGTTACGTTACCTTCATATTTGACGCCTTTTCGCTTGTAGTAGTTACGGTAAAGAACAGCAAGCATAGCGGACAGGAGAACATAGGCAACGAGTACCAAGAGGGTGAGAAACCAAGCCTTGTGGTAGATGGGAGATTCTGTAACCTTGAGCGCACCTAAAGGGGAAAACAAATAATACTGATAAGCAATCACAACAAACCAAATTATATCCAAGTAGAAGGAAACCTCGAAAGAATAGTTTACTTTGGTAGAAAAACACCAAAGAAGTAATAAGAAACCAACAAAGAAAAGAAAAAGAAGGTCAAGGATGGGGAAGATTGAAACGGATGGTAATTTCCCGCCATTGGCACAGGTTACATGTTTTCCCGCGCTCAGGCACCGTTTATGCTTTCCGCGCGTTTGCATAGCACCGGTTACATGCTTTCCCGCGCTGGGCACTGGATACATGTTCTGGCTTCGTGTTGTGATAAAATCATTAGAAACTACTCTACAAAATTGCAATAAGTTGTGTTAGTGAATCACATACCTTTGTTAGTTTCAATACTTGTGCACGTGGTCTCAACTGTTGAACTAGGACGACTTTTCCCAACACCATTAACTGCTCTCACGCGGAAACGTAGCACAGACCCCCTACTCAGCTTCAAGGAGACGTTTGTTGCACTGGAGTTAGTGACATTGTATAGTAACCTGAACACCACAGGGTTCCCATTCAATTGCTGCTCAATGAGGTAGTGGGTGAGGGAGATATCATTATAGGGGCCTGGGATCCAGGATAGTTTCGCGGTCCATTCGTCGCACTTTGTTATTGTAACATTACTTGGAGGAGAAGGGACATCTAAAAACAGTGAGCGAAAAATAAATGTAAACACCATTAATAAGCTCTGGGCTTATATTTGTCCAAAAGGCTATGAACCGTTTATATAACATACAAAACAAGTTCTACAGTATATAAAAGAGAGCTTATATTATCAAATGAAATTACAGACTGTATATATCAACCTGGAATTAAAATGAAATTCTCAATTCTGCTCTGTAATACCTGTTATTACAGTTGAGCCCGCAAATAAATATTCTTCTGTTTTTAAAAAGTATGCAAACGAGTTAGGCTCGATTTTCGCCGCTCTCTCGAGTCCAGTCTTCGTTCTGGCTCATTTTCCCGAACAGCGGCTGGTAACCGAGCCTACAAATGAGGCTAATGGGCCAATACAATACCAGATTGACCCTTTCGCCTCGTTTGCATGTCAAACCGCTGACCGTCTGTCATAACTGCTATTGGTGATTGGTTTTCATTGTTTAAGTGGCCTCGCTTACAGTAGTCACTGTAAATTTTCTATGCGTCAAATAATAATGAAATGATGCCATAAACACGGTTTGGTGAACTAATCCGAGGATATTACTTAATGCCATACTTACACAGCACACGGAGATACGCGTTTGCTTTGACGCCTGCACTCAAAACATTATCCGCCGAACACCAGTATCTTCCAGTGTGACCCCTCAAGGCGACAAAGGTGAGCTCGCTTCCTGTGCCCACAGTCTTTCCATCTTTACTCCATGTTATATTTGGGGTTGGGTTCCCAGTGGCGGTGCATTGGAATTTCACTGTTTCATTTTCGTCCACTGTCTGGTCTCTTGGTTTGGTGATTAACTGTGGTGGGACTATAAATAAACATAGTTAGCCAATGGGTACCTCGCAGACCAGAAGCCCAATGGGCTCCTGCGCAGACTACATACTAGTGGCCTCAATAAACAGATGCTTTTCTTCCAGTAGTCGAGGAAAATTTAGTGCCAGTTGATGGCGCAATCACGCCTCCGAGACGGGACTAAGCCCGCGGTGGTCGTCCCCGACGTTGCTAAGCAACATGACGTATTTGCTGGCGCGATTGATTTTGGAGTAGTCGTGAGTGCTCGCGCTAGTTTCTGATTGGATAAAAAGATTCGGAAACTCTTTGATTTCTTTAACGAAGACTTGCCCAAAGCGGCACTTGTTACCCCCAGATGCTAAACGAGAATCGATGAGAGTTGACAAGAGTTTAACGTGTCACCCCAGCTCTCATACGCTCTCATGGACTCCAGTTTGCTCTCATTGAATTTGAACCAGCTGAAATTTTCCATGAGAGTCAGACACGGGTTTCGCTCATTTGACACGCAGATGATGCCAGCTCTCGCGTACTCTCAGCTCATTTGATCGAGCGCTTATGAGAGTCGATTCATGAGAAAAAAACAACTGTCGTGATCCTTCAACCCTGATCACCTTTCGTTCTTGTTTGATTCTGCCTTTTAATGGCATGAACTTATAGAGTGTCCCTGATTGCTGTTGGTATCAGACTGCGACAAGAAAGGATGATCTAAGAGAAGCATTACCCCATACATGGGTCTCTTCCAATAATAATGTTTTGGAATCTCTTTTTAATTTTCAGTCTACAGCTGAGCTATTTTAAGAGCGCTACCAGATTGGTCAGTTCGAGTAACGTGATAATGGAGCCTCGATCAGAAAGAAGTAAAAAGGGTAACGAGGACTCTGGGAACGAGATTGCAGAGTTCGTATGTTACTGAAAGGCGCAGTAAGTTCTCACTTTAATCAGTTACTTATTACCGACTATAAAGTTTTCATACTTACACTGCACATCAAGGTAAGCACTAGTGTTGATGGCCAGACCCAGTCCATTCTCCGCTGAGCACCAGTATTTACCAGATTGCTTGTCAAATGCAACAAAACTCATGTGTCTCCTTCAGCCACAGTCTTCCCATCCTTAAGCCATGTTATCCTCGGGGTTGGGTTCCCTGTGGCAGTACAATAAAATGTGGCTGCACCACCTTCTTTGACAGTCTGGTCAGTTGGTCGACGTGTGAAAACTGGCAGAACTGTGATATTAAAAAAAAAAAAAAAAAAAGGCCAGAGGTGCATAAATATACTTCTAAAATTCATCAGTGATAATTCATCAAGTTCAAACAAAGGAAATCATAACCGTGACGGTGGTTTGGATATCTGATCTTAATTAGCCTGATAGATTTGTACGATTTTATTTCTCCATTTACTTCTCAGTTTTAGTTTCGATTGAGAAGATATATCTAACACTTGAGGCAGTGTTTCATCCGATTTCCAAACACCTCGAACAGTTTCATCAAAAAGTACTCCGCTGCGCGTCGTATTTTGAACTCTTTTCCCGGTGTTTGGAAATGGGATGAAACATACGCTCTAGTGTTTGATAAATTACTTAAACATCCGGGACCAGAACTTGCTTGCCGCGTCAGCAATGTTGCGCGAAATACAGTTGAACCTCTCTACAACGGCCACCCTAGGGCGGAATTAACTGGTCATTGTAGAGAGGTGGCCGTTGCAGGGAGGTTTCAATAAGAGTGAAAAGTATGGATAGACGTACGATTGGTCGACGAAAAATCCTGACCATTGTGGAGAGGTGGCCGCTATAGAAAGGTGGCCGTTAGTGGAGGTTCCACTGTATTACCGCGTGTGGCCACGGCGACTAAAATAGTTGCGCGATGTTGTGTGAAATGTTGCAGCGTGTGTCCGCGACATGCGTTTTTACTCACATTGCACATTAAGATCAGCACTAGCCTCGACAGTAACATTCAGTCCATTTTCTGCTCGACACCAGTATCTTCCAGATTGATATCTCGTGGTTTCAAATTGCAGTGTGTTCCCTGTGCTCACGGTCTTTCCATCTTTGACCCATGTTATGCTTGGGGTTGGGTTACCACTGGCATCGCAGTGGAATGTCACGGTGTCTTTTTCAAGCACTTTTTGGTTTCTAGGCTTAGTTATGAGACGTGGTCGAACTGCAATGAGATTAAGCAAGGAAACATCTTAGAAATGTAGCTACCGCGTAGCTAAAGTCTTCCGAAGATGACCTGAAGAATTTCCGAAAATCACCCGAGGTCCTCCAAAGATTTTCGAACGTGAAGCCCGGGCCAAACGAGAATTAACGAGAGTTACCGAGAGTAGGCTCTAACGAGAGTTTTCTTCAACTCCCAGCGACTATCATGCATGAGCCCGTGCCAAACGAGAGAAAACTCTCGACGACTCTCAAGAACAATTTTAGTTTGAGAGTCGCTGAGAGTCGCCTAGACGGCTTGAGAGTTTTAGGTCAAACAAGAGGGAGAGCTTGAACTCTCAGCAACTCTCAACTCTCAACAACAACAACAACAACAACAACAACAACAACAACAACAACAAACTTTATTTTTACCCCACAAGTTACTAAAAGTATTTACAATAATTGGACAGAAAAAAATAATAGGGGTACTGGCTACCCGAAATAACCTTGGAGTTAAAAATACCAGGCAGCCAGTTCATATAAATATATAATTTACATGTTAAGGTCGGGCACACAAACAAACAAAGACACACACGCACACACGCAAAAATAGGAATAAAACAGAGTTACGCTAACTACCAGTAGACTAATATAATAAATAATAGATAAGAATAATAATTATTGTGTTGCAAACTCTCGACTCAATGCAGATGATAAATGATGAAAAAACGATAAAAAACGCAACTGATGCAAGTATAAACCTCTGCTGACATATAATACAGGAAAGCTTTGATGGTGAATATCAATCAGTAGCTAGGTAACTTAATCATGACAAAGGGACTTGGAAAAATTTAATAAACCCCCTCCATCTACTGAACCCCCTCTAATAAACCCCCTCCATCTACTGAACCCCCCTCTAATAAGCCCCTCCCCCCTTTGTGAAACCCAAAAATGATAAGCCCCCTTGTGCATGTGAAACCTAAAATTGATAATCCCCTGGGGGGCAAAATAGAAGACATACGGTATAATATAACAACTTGAAATCGTACCATACACGACTGGGACTGTTGTTGCAGAATCTTGGCCCAACATGTTCTCAGCCTTGCAAGTGTAATTCATAGAATCCTTGTCCTTGTCGACTTTCTTTATTAGCAGTGTACCATCCAACTGTAGCATATAGCGACTGTTAATCCCGTAAGAGATGAGAACACCATTTCTAAACCATTGAAAGGTCGGTCGAGGTTCTGCACTCGGTTTGCACTGCAATCTACCTTGACTGTCATGTATCAGGGAAAATGGACCAAACTGCCCATCGGCGAAAGACGGTTTCCAGGCTGAGTGGTAAGAAAAAAGATTCAAAATTAATGAAATTCTCTGAACCTTCGGGGGAGGGGGTACTCAACCCAATCTTGAGTAGGGGTGTGCCGCCCAGCCTGTCAAACCCTGACCCTGTTTATGACATGGATGTACGAGGTAGATGTCTTTGATATCGTTTTTGTCGGATGCAAGATCGGACGGCAGCTGGGCCCGCAGCAAATGTCGGGGAAAACATTTCCTGGCAACTGAAGGACACCCATGTACCCTGTCTATGACAGCATCGAGTCAAAAATCCATACCCTGGTTATGAATCTAGGTCGAGAACCCAAACCCTATTGGGCGGCACATCCTCGAATATTAAGCTATATATGGGAGTACCCCACAACTTGGCCTTGCCAGATATTTCTTCTCGCGCGTTGGGGTGTCATAATAGAGACTTGGCATAGCTTTGACCGAAACCGGACCCGATTGTGCTCGTAAAATGCTGAAAAGTTGCTCACTGGAATGCCAAAAAGTTGCTAAAAAAGTTGCCAAAAATCCAAAAAGTTGCTACCTAAATTTCAAAAGTTGCTACCTAAATGTCTTGATATTTTTATACAAACGTTAATTAAAAGCTTTATTGTATTATTATTTTTTTTTAAATTGTACGTTGATAAACATTCAATAAATGTGCATAAATTGTAAACGTTTTCTATCAAATTGTTCACTTTTTCGTGCTTGATATGTGCTGTAAACCTATATTTTGCTCAAAACTTGCTCAGAAAGGCAAAAGTTGCTCGAGGTTGCTAGAACTGCAAAAAGTTGCTGCAAACGCCAAAACTTGCTCAAAAATTTCCGAGCACAATCGGGATAGGCTTAAAGCCTCTGGCACCCAGGGCACTGATTAAGGCCACGACACACGGTGAAACTTTAAATTGGCACGCATTGTTGCATGCAATATTGCATCGTAATAATAACAATTCATATTTATAATGCGCTAATTCCATGTGTCTAACTCCTGAAATTGGTGCGCGCAACAATTCAATGATGCAGAAGTATAATTTTTTTACTTAACAATTTTTATGCACAACAAGCATTATAAGAAAAACTATTATTTACTTACTTCTGCAACATTCATGAACATTGCGTATAGACCGGAAGCAGTCCCTCTATCCAGTAAACATTGCGCGCACTGAGCAATTAAACGTTTGTCCACTGTCTGCAACATTGCGCGCAATAGCGCGGCACTGAACTATCAACCATTCCCTGCCTTCTGGCTATCCAATATCTAACCCAAACACAATGATCTGTTGTTGTTGTGTTTTTTTCACGACTTTTCGCCTTTGAGGCAAAAGTGCTAAACAACTGCGGTTTATTTTTTACCTCGGCCAATATTTAAGAAATAGTAAATGATGCATTCGACGTACCCATGACTTGAACCCAAGTTGCAGATACAATCATGCCATGCTTGTTTTCTGCAGCGCATTGGTAAACGCCATCAGCGGTAAGATTTACATCTGTGAGATGTAATTTGTTTCCATCCACTCTTAAGCGAGCACTGTAAAAAGTCATACATTTATTTATACATACAGAGCCTGCTAAGTATCACATTAAATTGATATATAATAATATGGCTCGCTCTATGAGCGGGTAAGATGAAGCAAATCCTGTGCTGTGATTGGCTACCCGCGCGCTCAGGATGGAGACCGCTCGGGATGGCCATGGCCCGCTGTGTTCTCGCAAGGAAACTTTTTACTGACGCCGGTTCAAAATTTGTTATTTGCACGAAGAAAAAGCTAGATTTTCCGAGTCAACCCAAATATTTTCTGCCTCTTTCTATCTATGGAGTCCAACAAGAAAGAAATAGAAAGTTTTGAAGAGAATAAACAAATCATTGAGAACTGTCTTTGGCGTCCTTCTGGTCATATAATAAATCCTTTATTGACCAAGCTTGTTCGGTCAAGATGGCGGGATATTGGCCACGTTCTTGACTTCGTCTCGGTCCATAAACACTCAAAAAAAACTTGGAACTTAAACTGTGAAGAAAATGATCAGATTGAAAAACGAGCACAACTATTTTAACCCTCGGAGGAAGGTTGATGGAACCCCTCCCCTGGGTTTTCGTTATAATAAGACACAATGAAAGCATTGGTGCCTTTAATAGATAGTCCCCCCCCCCCCCCCCCCCCCCCGTCCGAGGGTTAATTAATATTGCTCACGTTTACAAAGTTACATGGGTGTATGCGCCTGATATTTCTTTTTCATAACGGAGACATTCCTAAGTTTAAACGTTTTTCTGTGTCTTCCTTAAGTAGTTATAGAGTCCACAAAACAGCTATGTACTCACATCCGGGCTTCGTAAAGGTTTGTGTTTGACTACTTGAAAAAATGACAGTAAGAAAGTAATCCAAGAACATGTTGGCTGTTACTGCTTAACAGTCTTGAAAATAGTATATCAAATTGGATATAATCCTGGATCGTTTTGTGTGCAAAACCTTTTGTTTCAGTTTGGTACTGTGCAAAACCTCTTCAAGGAAACACAGTATTCCATCTCCCTATATTTACCTTGACGATTGCAGTGGTATTCCATTTTTGTACCATTTGAATGATGCTTCAGGGTCTGCCACCACATTACACTCTAAAGTCTCACTTCTTCCAATGACAATGTTAATATTCTTCCTTGGTGGAGCGTCCTCAGTCCATCTCGGTGCAACTAAACATAAGCGCGAATCCATCAGTCTTAAGAGCTCAGTTTCATAACCCTTTTACTCCCAGAGTCAAACGTTGAATCAATAAATGGGGTTGTACCTTTTAAATTTGCGGATAAAACCCTGGTGTGTGACCATTCAAATGAAAGCTATTGAGCAGTACTTTCATGTAGCGCTGTTTGATTTTGACAATTGTGCAAAATGAACTTCAAGATTTTCCCCTCAGTTTTGAAGTTAGCACTTGGGAGTTAAATGGTTAAATATTGCTTCGCCTGAGTTAAATCAGACGTTTCTCTTCTCTACCGAGGTTGGTCGGTTTAGAATTTTCGCGCGCACGTAACAGCCAATCAGAGACACTACACGGATCTCTGTGGTGCTACGTCATCAGTATGGAATTTGTTTTGTTCTTCACGTCCCTCTTGACGGCTTTAACTAATGTAAGTAAATATGTAAGACAGTATTTTGTTCATGTCAGGAGAGCTCCCAGTGTCTGTATGTAATATATCAAATGCGAGAGAAAGTGTTTCATCCGATTTCGAAACACCAAGAAGAGAGTTGAAAACGGCGACGTGCAGCGAAGTATTTTTAACGAAATTCCAGGTGTTTGGAAATCAGATGAAACACTGTCTCAAGTGTTTGATATACCTTATTATAGGAAATCAACGCTCGTGTTAATTAACGTATTTGAAATAAACGCGACTTAAATTAACGCGAATTGGAGGGAAAATTACTTCCGAATAAAGGAAATTAACGCGAAAGAGGAGGTAAAATTTCAAAATGAAGGAAATTAACGCGATAAACACAAAGAAACAACGATATTTTGGCCGAAATACAAGCACTCAGATGTCGAGGATTTTACATTGTAAAAGACTGAAATACAGTGTAGAGAAAAGAGAAATCTATTGTTTCCTAGGTATCAAATATGTCTGTACAGGATCCAGAATTTAGGGTTATAATAATGAAAATTAAGGTCGCGGAAATTAACGCTCACAAAAATTAACGCGACTTAAATTAACGCGAATTTTTACAATTCGCGTTAATTTCATGGAGCGTTAATTTCCCATAATAAGGTATCTTCTCAATTGAAACTAAGACTAAGGAAACGGAGAAATAAAATCGTAAAAATCTATGCTAATTCAAGACTGTGTATCCAAACCACCGACACGGTTATGATTTCCTTTGTTTTAACTTCATGAATTATTAATGAGTTTGAGAAAGTATAACAAAAAACTCTGTTACCTTTCACCATCAGACTTGTTGTGTGGATTAACGGCTGGCCATTACTCTGAGAATTGTTAGCCTCACAAGTGTAAACATCCTGATGCGTTGTCTTGTTCACATTAGTAATAATCAGACGTCTTCCGTAGTAGTGGTGAGAGATCTCAAAGGAATTCTGCCCATGGATAATCTGTTGCCCATTTTTCTTCCAAGTTATCTGTGGTTCTGGCCTGTAAGTTATGTAAAGAAAGGGCGTGTATTAAAGCATTTCGTCACCAAAACGAGCTTAAGGCGGGGGTATACCTGAATTTCAATGTAATTTTAAGAGGTTTAAAGAAGGGATAGAATAAAGAAAATGATTTTGGAACACCAACAGACAGTTGATACCCACGAGGGTGCTCTTGCGTGGATATCAACTGTCTGTTGGTGTCCATCTGCTAATATTTAACTTCAAATTCTAATTTTAAAACTACATTAAATCTTCAATATTTCTTATTTTCCTAAATTTTACGGCTCCTTTGAGAAAAGCTATTTCCTCCCAAACATACCCAAAAATCACCCAAAAATTTACAAAACACCCCATAACATAGATCCGTGTAATGAGCGAAGAGTTTTTGGATTGCTTGAAACGTGAACGAGATATTTCCATTAAACCCATGTCAAGTGGCGGAAAAATGGCATTCAGGTTAAGTCCCGCCTTAAACGACTTAAACTGATCTAATTATAAAACGTGATTAAAGGTGCTACGTCACGGATGGCGCAACTTAAAAAAAAATAGCCTAGGTTTTTCAAGTTTGTCATCCGTCTCAATCTTCCCCAATCTTAACCATCCTTGTTCCTGTTTGGTTTATTATTACCTCTTTGGTGTTTTTCTACCCTAGTAAACTGTCATTTTATAATTGTGGTTTCGATCTGAATTTTGTACATCTGAAAAAAATGATTCAAATTTGATTTGACTTTTAGACGAAACTATTTTTGCCATTAACATCGGGGAAAACTGCCCGGCGCGGCTTGCCGAGCCATTGGGCTCCAACAGACTTTACTATATCAGACTATATCGAAAAAGGATTTTACACTTTCAACTTCATATCCAATGATCGACAATGAGTAATCTTCACAATATACCAAATATCCATATTTCAGCATAAAAATACTGTAAAACCCTTGTATATACAGTATACTCAAACCCCTTACCGACTCTGAAGTTAGTAAAGCTCAATATATAAGTAAGCAGCCTTTGTGGAATACGGACACCTGTGATCCAAAAAAAGCTGGTACCCGGGAGCTGGCCGTAATAACGGGGTGGCCGAAATACGGGGTAAATGTCGAGTCATTGTAAATGTATAAAAAAAGCGACTGAACGAGCACTAAAGGCAACCTGAACCAATTTAAAGGAAGATCCGAAAACAGACGTCAAATGAAAACCTGCTCATATGGAGTCATTGTGTCAATGATTTGCAATATTCAATCCATCGCCGAGTTAGTGGCCGTAATGCGCAGTAAAATTACAAAGAAAATAGGCGCATGGTGATCGCAAAATCTGGCCGTTGACCGTATTACGAGGTGGCCGTATTACAATTTCGCGGGCCAAAAAGAGGTGGCCGTAATAACCGTGGGTGACCGTATTAACGAGGTGGCCGTAAGGCGGAGTTCCACGTGCACTGTACAAAACAACATTTAACCAAGTTAATTTAATAAAATGAACGGGGTTTTAGTTGATACTCACCTTCCATTGGCGAAACAGTACAGGGTTTTGCTTCTTCCTTCTATAGCAAATTCTTCTGCTGCAGGTACATCGGCCCAAGAAGGCGAACGCGAAGTGGGGGAGTCTGAGGAAAGTTTAATAACTATTTCAAATGAAAACGACAGCTATGTGAGTTATTCCTGACTGATAGAGACAAGTGGGTGAGAACATGAAGAGCTAAGAAACATTGAGCCTCACAGCAGCCACTTTTAGGGAATTGACCAACCTAAAGGAAGATCGTCATGAATGGCGCATCTTGAAACAATTTGTCTAAAGTTCCGTAATTCGCAATCCGTCTCAATCTTCCCCATCCTTAACCATCCTTGTTCCTTTTTGATTTATCATTAACTCTTTGGTGTTTTTCTACCTTAGTAAACTATTATTTTATGGTTTCCTTCGATTTTAAGGTGATTTTTTTAAAATGACATAAGTCCTCCACATCAGGACTTATGTCTTGCCGATTGTATCTGTTAACCTGCTTATCAACTAAATATTTATTGTGACGTAGTTAACCCTTTCACTCCCAAAAGTGCTCAGCTCAAAAATAAGGGAAAAACCTTGAATTTCATTTTGCAAAATGGTCAAAAACAAACAGCACCACGTGAAAATACTGCTCAATAGCTTTCATTTGAATGGTCACACACTAGGGTTTCATCCACAGACTTAAAAGTTAGATCCACCTTGTACAGCATAATAAACAGTACCACACGAAGGTGCTAGTCAATAGCTTTCATGTGAATGGTCACACACTAGGGTTTCATCTACAGACTTAGAAGTTAGAACAACATTTATAGACTCAAAGTTTGACTCTGGGAGTGTAAGGGTTAAGATGGATTTTAACTCGTGAATGCGAAAGCAATGAAAGAGTTATAGCATTTGGTGGACAAATTTCACTCACTCGGTCTGTAAACTCTAATCGTGCTATTAATTTCTGCATATTAATTTATTAATTTACGAGTTGGCTCATGGAAGCTTTGATTACCTGTCTGTTGTGGGTTGTTCTTCTCAAGTTTCAAAGGTTTAGACTCTTCATAGCTATTCCCAGCAGTAATGTGACACTTGATGCCATTAATCTCATCAATGTCTTGTTGGGTGATGTATGTGACAAACAGTTCACCATCTGGTGAGATGCCTCGGCGTGCATCCCTTGACAAATGGATTGACTGTTTTCCTACCCAGCTAAACACTGCACCAAAACTCGCTGTATGCTTAGGGCATTGAACTTGGAAAGACTCTCCAAGATCGACCTTTTTCTCCACATCTTTTCTGTCGATAAACTCTCCAAGAACTAATAAAAAAAACAAAAATAGTTTTGTTAACAGCTTGTAGGTTGTAAGGCGACCCAATGGCAACACAGGGTCATTCAGTGTGTCGTGTTCTTTGGCAAGACACTTATATTAACCCTTTCACTCCCAAGAGTAGTAAGTTCAAGACTGAGGAAAAAATCTTGAATTTTGTCAAAAACAAACCGTAACACTTGAAACTACTGATCCATAGCTTTTATTTGAATGGTCACACACTAGGGTTTCATCCGCAAACTTAAATTTTAGAACCACCTTGTACAGCATACGAAGCAGTACCACATGAAAGGTCTGAAAGTACTGCGCAATAGCTTTCATTTGAATGGTCACACACTAGGGTTTCATCACAAACGTAAATGTTAGAACCACCTTGTATAGCATAATAAACAGTACCACATGAAAGTACTGCTCAATAGCTTTCATTTGAATGGTCACACACTAGGTTTTCAGTCCACAGACTCAAAAGTTACAAACACATTTATTGACTCAAGGTTTGACTCTGGACCCAGGCGTAAATAGGTTCCGGAGAATTATTGGAAAAACCTGGCACAATGCTGGGGGCGGAAGTAACCTGCGATATGATGGATCCGGACTTGCACCCCATATATGAATAATAGTCGAATAACTCCTTCACTCTTATACGCACTGAGACGTCAGAGTACTGATATCGATAAAAGTTTGAAGTATAAAGAAGAGAGTGCTAAGGTCAGGTTGTCGCTTTTTCACTGCGGCAGCCCACTCATCATTGATAAATGATCATAAATTATTCTCAAACTCCATAATAATTCATCAAGTTAAAACAACCGTGTCGGAGGTTTGGATACCCGGTCTTAATTAACATGAATTTTTTACGATTTTATTTCTCCGTTTACTCCTTAGTTTTTGTTTCGATTGAGAAGATATATCAAACACTCGAGACAGTGTTTCATCCGATTTCCAAACACCTCGAATTTCGTCAAAAATACTCCGCTACGGATTTTCAACTCTCTTCTCGGTGTTTGGAAATCGGATGAAACACTGTGTCTGGTGCTTGATATACAGTATTACTTTCGATTGTAAAAAGATATTTACCTGTTACGGCAACTTTTAGCTTTCTACTGAACACTTCAATACCGGTCTTCTCATCCTTCACAAAACATTGATAACTTCCGCTGTGTTCGGCAGCTAAATGATTTCCAGTTAAAGTTCCATCATCACTGAGGAAATAGGGTCTGTCATTAAACGTAGTGATCTCTGTATCATTATGTTTCCATTTCCAAGTTAAATTTGTCCCTGATGCTTCGCAGGGGAGTTCAAAGGCATAGGGCCTATCATCATACTTGACATCATTTGGGTTTACCAAATCCTTTTGTGTAAACTTTGTGATCATTGGAGGATGCCAGCTTGCAGCTGAAAGAGATGACAAATTATATATATTAGGCCTTTCACTCCCACGAGTGCTAAGTTCAAAACTGAGGAAAAAATCTTGAATTTCATTTTGCAAAATTGTCAAAAACAAACAGTACCACATGAAAGTACTGCTCAATAGCTTTCATTTGAATAGTCACACACTATAGATCGTTTTCAGTCACGTGACCACATTACAATTGGCCGCCATATTGGTGCACATCACATGCACATGTAAACACGAAACACGAAGCTAGTTCACTACAAAAATGGTTTTATGCGCGATTTTTGGCTGTGGGACCCGAAGTGTCCGTGATAAAGGGGTTTCTATGGCAAGAATACCTTCAGTTATAACTAATCAAGGTGAAGAAGTGAGGAAACTTTCCGAGGAGAGGCGAAACAAATGGATATCTGCGATCAGTAGAGAATACCTCACAGACACCATTTTGGAGCACGGCCGAGTCTGTGGCAAACATTTTATCTCCGGAGAAGCGGCAAAACTGTGGGATAGGTACGATCCAGATTGGATTCCAACCCAAAATCTAGGTCATGAGAAATGTGATTCTGCCGAAAAGATTCAAGCCGATCGATCTAGAAGCTGCCGCGAAGCGAGATGAGAGAGCCAGAGATCGTGATCTGAAACGTGTTACGGCAGAACATGAAAGGCGGCTTCGGGAAGAAATGAGCGCAGTTTATTGTCCCATCCTTCTCGGTAATAATCCAAATTGGTATCAAGGCATCGTTCATGCGCTGAGAGTGCCGCACTTTTGCTAACACCACGAACTTGTTTGCGATGATATGTCCTTGTCCGTTGGAAACAAAGCCCGAAACCATTTGGTTGTAGGCCTCGAGACTTCGGAAAGATTTAAATTGCTTTTGCCTGTAAAAGCTGGTATCGAGAACCTAATAGCAAAGCAATTGCAAATCAGTCGATTCAACCGGCGGAAGGCAGTCGGGTTCGAAGCGTTTCCCCTCTATCAAAACAGGATCGATCGCAATAGTCGAGATTTTCTTTAGATAGCGCTCTCCGACTTTTACATCCAGCTTTTTAGCTTAGTCAGATATTGGAATTGGGCCTATATTGTCTGGATCAGAAGAAGGAATATAAATTGTTTCGCTAGAAGCCATTAAACTGGAAGGAATTATAATTTTGGACTATGTTTGCATGTATTAGTAGCTGAAACACGTGACTCAGATGTGCACCAACATGGCGGAAAATAATTATGTGACGTCACGTGAAAACGATCTATAGTGTTACGCATCCACAGACTCAAAAGTTATACCACATTTATTGACTTCAGGTTTGACTCAGGGAGTGAAAGGGTTAACTAACCAAGGCTCGTTTCAAATTTCCCCCGCTTGAGAGAAGTCTGCGAGTCGATCCCAAAGATTCCATACACTGATGACGTAGCTCTACAAAGATCCGTGTAGTGTCTCTGATTGGTTGATACTTGCGCGCGAAAATTCAAAACCGAGCACCAACCAATCAGAGACACTACACAATCTCTGCCGAGCTACGTCATCAGTATGGAATTTTTCTAGTCGAATCTAAAAATTTCTACACTGAGAAAAATGTCATATACGACAAACAAATCGAGCATTACTTTTTCTAGATGGCAAAAAAATTACCCAGCGGAATTTAATTAAAGCCTGCACACTGAAATGGGTTAAATTTCACAGACTTTCAAAATAAAAATCGCAGCAAATTTATTTTCATTTCATCACTTCAGACAGTGATTAGGTATTATATAAACATTTCTAACTTACCTGTAATAACAGACAAGAAGCTGAGCATCCAAGATAAGAAAGAAAATCTGCAAGCTCTCTCCATTGACTTCTTCTGTTGAGCAAAAAACAACAACTGATAAAATAATCAACTTCTTGAAAACGAGGCTCGGGGTAAAACAGGAATCCGGTGTCAAATATTTTCCGTAAAATATCATTTCTGAACAATCCAAAACTCCCTGTAAACGAAAGATGTCTTTCAAAACATTTTACTGACCAAACAGGCAAGGACGGTAGAGTGTTGGAACCAGGGGCACCCAACGTTTACGAGGAAATTTCAAAAGACTTGTTTATTATCGTTTCCCATATAGTTTAGGGCATTTATCACTTTCACTCCCAGAGTCAAACCTTGAGTCAATAAATGTGGTTGTAACTTTTGAGTCTGTGGATGAAACCCTAGTGTGTGACCATTCAAATGAAAGCTATTGAGCAGTACTTTCACGTAGTTCTGTTTGTTTTTGACAATTTTGCAAAATGAAATTCAAGATTTTCCCCTCAGTTTTGAAATTGACACTTGGGAGTGTACTGGGGTTAAAGGGATATTTGTCGGAACTAACACAGTTTGATCTGTTCGGATTCTAAAACTGATTAGTAAAAATCTACTAATGTACTAATGCAAATGAGACAATATGATTGGCTTAGCTACTCGTATACTATCAGCCATTAGTGTGCAGTGGCTGGAGGTGTCTACAAAATTGCGGTTTCTTCTCGTTTCTCCGAAGTTTTGGTAGAGGATTTAGAGTTATTACAAGACAATTGTTACAATTTTTACTAAAACAATTAGTTATTCGCTCTCAATTTCTATGCTGTGATAGTTATCACATCATAGAAATCTCGAGCTCATTTATAATCTAATTGTTGGATATTAAAGTGGCAGAAACGTTTATGGAATGCAATCTTATTTTCCTGGCCTTCAGTTTTCTCGTGCCCAAAACGACATTTTTATATCTTCGAAAACAACAGCCATTTTCTAACAGCCATTTATTTCCCCGGTATTGAAATGTCATCTCGAACCTTCGTCAAAGAAAACTCCAGTTTGTCATCACACTTAATCCTATAAATGTCTGAGGCGATTACAGACCTTACGACCGTGGGAAATTCCACCGAAACGATCTGTTGGCTGCCCTTGTGAAACGGCCATTCAGCCGTTGCGGATATCTTGATTTTTGGCACATCAAAGTCCTCAAATTTGATTTGCAACACATTTTTCCTGATATCTTGGGCTTACAGGCGGTGGATTTTTATGAAATCCAATTTTACGGAAATTATTTCACAGCGGGATTCCGTTATCCCATTGACCAACTTTACCGATTCTTCAGCATGTTTGCCCCCTTTTTCAATATGGCGGATTTTACCGCGCAAAAGTCTTGATTTCAGTTCTTAACTAAAATTACATCTTGGAAATTCAATATAGTTACCAAAAGATTTTAGCCAGCAAGTTTAGTTTACGGTTAAATAAACAACAACCTCAAAGCTATCAAAACGATGACTTCCGGTTTCCTGAAACTTTCATACAGTGGAATGTAAAGAATTCTTGTCTCTAGATATTAAAGCATTGCGTCGAAGTTCAAAATGATAGTGGGGCCACAAGTTTACCCCTAAAAACACAGATACCGATACGATTAAGTGGATTAAGTTGATTGAGATTTCACAGAAGCAGGTCAGAGAAGCCGAGTTCTTGTGGGAAAGTTTCCATCACGGAAATTAGCAAGCTTAAATTCAAGCATACACACTTCGCACAATTTTGTGAACAATTCGCACGAACATTAACCCAAATGTTTATAATTCCATTGCTATAAAAGTTTTTCAAGCTGTCTCTGCGTGTGTGTTGTGCTTGATAAAGTTATCTCAAAGTGCCTTAGTCATTCCATTGAAGATTCTGGCAGAGACCAAGGTTGTCAATTAATCTGTTTTGGTCTACTTAGCGAGAATAAAACTTTTTGTCTGTTTGCCGGAAGATTTAATGAAAGGCATAAACGTAAAAGTCATCAAAAGCATCTAATAGCAAACGTAAAATTGTATGAAAAAGCTAGAAGAACCTTAATTTTTAACGACTGGTAGTGCGTGATGGCGTGATTTGGTTTTAAAGACAACAATGTGGTATGTTTTTATTTGGCGGCAATTGCAAAGAAAACACAATGCACGATTTCTGTGAAGATGAACTTCCCCACTTTGTTTAGTTAATCTGACTGATTATTGCTTTAAATTACTAAAGAACACTGCCTCTAAAACTCGAATTGATACAGGAAATCAGTTCTCCCGGTTTTATGTAGAATACTCAAACAGTTGCAACGAGATTTCATGTCTGCAATTTTAAAAGAATTCGAGCCAAACTAAGAACCTCAACCCCGTTACCATCCTTCGTTAATCATCCTCACTTCCTAATTGTTCTGTCATTTAGCGATTAGTTACGTTGTTGTGGAAATTTCTCAATCAAACCATTACTCCAGTTGGGTTTCGGTAGGCATTTCCGTGTGTGTTCAAAATCGTGCTAACAATAAATCACTTGACAATCTCCGTTAAATATACCTGTAAGTTATTCCATCTTGTCTTTCAACCAAGGGACAACCAAAGGCTAAAATGGAAAGATCGTTCCCCTAGTCTTTTCCTGGTTGCTTAGCTTTGTTTTCGATCAACGGCGATTAAATCCAACAGCTATGAAATATAAAAGCTGTACTCGCATCCAACATAGTTGAGGATCAAGTTATGTCTGAACAAATTGGGCTAGGTCAGTCGCACGATGAGGAATGTGAAGACCACAATATCATTCTCAGGTTACTACCAGCTCAATTACAACAACACATTCATTTGATAACAACGTCACGGTTTGTGCAACATGAAAAATTGAGCCTACATTTTTCAAGTTCGACGTTCGCAATCCGTCTTAATCTTCTCCATCCTCGACCATCCTTGTTCTTGTTTGGTTTCTTATTACCTGTTTGGTGTTTTTCTACCTTAATAAACAATTATTTTTAGAAGGTGATTTTGTGTACATCACCAAAAATAACTTATATCGTGACTTTCAAGCCTCTAGTTATCATCAGTATAGCCTGTTCACAGACGTTCACAGACGTTTACAGACGTTCGAAAACAAATGAACGTCTGTGAACAGGCTATATATAGTTATCATACAATTTGATCAAAACATTTTTCAACTTTCATTTCTGTGGACCCTTCATAAATCAGGTGATCATTTCTGTAATCAGTTTCAATCTTGTCTAATGACGGTTCTATGTTTTCCAATGTTTCAAATAACTTTGTTGAGGATTTCATTCCATTTAGACCATTTAGTAATATGTGACGTTATAATCCATCAAATATTTTTCTCGCGCGCGATTGGTCTAAACACGTCACGTGACGCAGCCAAAACTGGGGAATATCCGGGTGATATTCTCCAAGTGATATTCCCCAGTTGTGAAAATTTGCGATAATGTCCGCGGAAAAATATCCGAGCATATTTCCTCGCCAAATGGAGGCTATTGTTTATATATTGCCCGTTTTTTAGCGCACATGAGATGATGAAAGACACTGGTCATTAGACATTCAAACATCATGGAAAATAATCGATTAAAAAGCCGAATCATTTCATCTAAGATAATGATAGGTGCTTTTAGTCGAGCATAGTTAACGAAAGGGAAATGGTTATGAAGCCCGGCAAACTTCAAAGGAGCAAACAACGAGGCCAAGATTTATGTTGGAAGATCCATGACCGTGCACATCTTTTGTTTTGAGCTCATACACTATGCATGAATTACGTAATCGCAACGTTTCTATTGGTTAGTTGCTTGAACACACGTAACCACCTATTGTATTTTGTCAGGTTTTGTGCACGGTCAACCCCCAAAATACCGAACAAAAACATATAACAAAGAACTTTGCCGGGCTTCATAACCATTTCCCTTTATTAACTATGAGTCGAGCAATACATGTAAATGAGCTACTGTTCTTGCTCAGCAATATACGATTAAGGAGGGTTCATTTCTATACTTCCGTGCGCGATCCGGGTGAAATACACTGAGTATAATTCATTCAATCCAGCTAATGCAGTAGTTTTGTGGGTAGGATATGTTTCTTTGTACGCCTGTTATTGCGTTACTGTTTCGTACTAAACATAATGCTATGCAAAGCTTATAGTGTTATCACTTCGCCGTTGACTCGAATGTAACGACTGTTATTTGTATATCTATGTTTAGTTGAACAGACATTTTCGGAGCAGTGACTGATATATTAAAATTATTTCAACAGTCGCACCGCGGAAATTCCCGATGTCGGTGCTTGCATTGAAGAAATCACCACACACGACCTTAAATTTCGTCAGGTTAAAATATAGATTATTGGAATGATAGATTGCGCGTCACGAATCAGTGCAGTGTATACAGCTGTTTCGAGAAAGGTTGTCGGAAAAAAGCGCACGCGACAATCCCGAAAGGTAATCTGGGATATGATCAGCAAGGTACGTTCCAGGAGCATATTACACCGGAGCCTCCATCTCCCTTATTGGGCCTATGCCTCGGCGAAGTTACACCTTGAGCTATTTTTAGAATCATTTTTGCCGCGAAAATATGATGTCATGAGCCACGCACCCACGTTTAACCAATGAGATTGTTCCTGCTACAATAGAATACAAAACAATACAATACAATACAATACAATACAATACAATGACTTTTGCTGTTCTGCTTTGTTTCTAAAAATAGCCGAAGGTGTAACTACGCTGTTGTCCTTATAGCTTAATCATCATAGATAGAGTCTCCGGGGTGATATGCTCCTGACGTTCCTGACACTGTAGCTGTCGAACTTACTTTTGTTGCTTTCTTTTAGCACTCGTAAACATATGTCCATGGCGTCTCGTGCCATTTTCTCAGATTTCCCTGAAATGCTGAAGTCAAGGAGCCGTGAACTTAAAACTACCCACAATACATTTCGGGATTGTCGCGTGCGCTTTTTTCCGACAACCTTTATCGAAACAGCTGTATAAACAGATATGCGTAAAATAACGCGTGTCGTGGTCCTGAAATTACACGATACGGACCCGTATTCTTCGAGAATACAGACAAATCCGGTGATGTCGTGCTCCAGACACGTGTCAGGACCCATATTTTCCCCGAATCGGACTTTTTCCGTGGCATGGAAAATCCGATGCCCGGGTACGTCATTGAAACTCGGCGTGTCAAGGCCCGGACATTTTCTTATTCTTCCGGATTTGCCGAGAATGAGGGCATGCCGTATACGAGCACAGTCGATCAAGTTGCGCATTTCGCATCTCATCCTTACAAAGTTATTATTACCTTTCTTTAAATGATCGTCATCGACGGAATTCCACGGTACGAGATCAAAGACAACATTTTTTTCTTGCTCTATTAATTTCCTGCTATTTCGCTCTAAGGGTAAGAGGGCCTGCTCGTAGTATAGATAGAAAGTAAACGGCAGGACGTTAGATTTATTTGTACTGGAAAAATTATAGTCGATTTTATTCGCTTCGCCAGGTTTTTCTGCAAATGTGAAATACTGTAAGAAAAAATCACGAAAACGAACCGCGGCATTCTTAAGTGGCATGTTTTGAAAGCAGTGGCAAATCCGGCCGTTATTGTGGCAGCTATACATCCATTAAATATTCATTTTGTACTGCCAAGGAAAACCTAGACTGCGAGCAGTCTCTATTTTTTGCTAAAGTCCGTGAGGCGAACGCGCGATTTACGAGTGGTGCGCGCCGCGAGTTGCGTGTGCGCGAGAGGAAGCGAAAACTTCTAAATTATGTTACAGCTATTTTGAAGCGACTGTTTAAAAAAAAACAATGCGGTAAACCGCATCCCAGTAGATGTCAGAACAATAATGGAGTGACGGAAACGATCGAATCTGTGATTAGTTTTTGAGTAAATATGGATATGCTTGTGGCTGCTCTTAGCTTTGCTATGCTATTTGTCCAAGTCGGCCGTTGTTTTACGTTATTGGGTGAGCGCGGATATAGTTATACCGTCAGATTTTCACGGTTTTCGTTATCATAGAGTACGGTACTGCAAAATTAAGATAAATCATGACATGCACAGAAGACGTCTGCAAACTCATAGTTAATAGAGGGGAATGGTTATGAAGCCCGGCAAAGTTCTTTGTTATATGTTTTTGTTCGCTATTTTGGGGGTTGACCGTGCACAAAACCTGACAAAATACAATAGGTGGTTACGAGTGTTCAAGCAACTAACCAATAGAAACGTTTCGGTTACGTAATTCATGCATATTGTATGAGCGCAAAACAAAAGATGTGCACGGTCATGGACCTTTCAACATAAATCTTGGCGTCTTTGTTTGCTCCTTTGAAGTTTGCCGGGCTTCATAACCATTTCCCTCTATTAACTATGGCAAACTGGATGTCAGGATTACTACATTTTTGCATGCAGCTAGATTATGGATTCTCTAATACCCTTTCTAAGCCTGTTACGTCACTTCACAGTGGAAAAACGCACGTGCATTTCGGCACGTATATAGCGGGTCATTTCAATTTTAACTGATTTGCCGCTAATATCGCATTTTATTATATAGACACGAGTGTTTTACTGGAAAATAGACCACTCGTAAAATTCATACAAAACTACATCCGGCGGGACCCGAGTGGTAGGCCTAGCCACAAATATCCGGATATTTTTTGAGATATTTAGAAGTTTACGGGATATTTAAAAAATGTGAAGATATTTAGAAAATTTGGGGATATTTAGGAATATTTAGAACTTTTTTTGCTGAGCCTTGTATTTTTCCTCCCATTTTCTTAAAATGTTACTCAGTTCAGTGCCAGCACTATTAATGACTAATCCAATTCAGCGGTTTCCCACCTGAATTATCAGCGGTTTCTCACCTGAATAATAAAAAACAGCCTGGAAAATTAGAAATTAGAAACTTTGCTAGCCTCGGATGTACAAGTTTCATTTTTTTTTTTCACTGTTACAAAGTTCAAAATCGGTAATGGATGTTTCACTCTACTGTAGAGTGTTCAGAAGTTTCATCAGGTTGTATTTTACTAATTTTAGTCTGAGGTTGTCTTAAAATCTGGTGATGTAGCGGATATGTATATTGAAAGGTCTGAGTGTTTCGTTGCTCAGTCGCAGTTGTCAGACTGTCATGTACCAACTGACCAACCCAGTAGTGAGAAAATATTAAACAGTTGTTTTGAAATCTGTTTTTACTGTCCTTATTTCCACCATATTGATGTAGATAGCTCTCCTACATAGTTATTCGACTTATTCAACTTCCACAAGTGAAAATATTGGCCTAATTGATTCAAAAAGTTTATTTTTAAAACAAAATATAAAAAGATATTTAGAGGATTTTTCGAGATATTTAGAAAATGATTAGTGATATTTAGGAAATTTTTTGAGAATTTCCGGAAAGTTATTTAGGCGATTTTACGTGATATTTGTGGCTAGGCCTACCGAGTGGCGTATTTTCCATATCCTCACTAGTGAGGATATCGATGACGTCATTTCCCGCTTTTGCATGGCTTTTTGTGCAAAGCTGCCAAACTCCGGTTGAAAAATGGCGAGCGATAGATTCGCGAAATTCACTGAAGCCGACATGAAATCGTTCACTGAGGAGTAGAAAAATGTTAACACGAAGAAGAAAACTTCATATGACTTAAAATTATTCAAGGAGTTCCTTGCAAGTGAAGACGAAAGGAGAGAAATTCGGAAAGTCCAGCCACCGAGCTGCAAGAGTTCGCGATAAAGTTTGTGCTTTTGTCGTTTGTCTATATAATAAAAAGAAAATTACACGGTGGCTTGAAGATATGAATTTTATTTTCTCGTGGTAAAAACAATATTTTACTCACTCGATGCGCTCGTTCGTAAAATAAAATAAAATTCATATCTTCGCGCCGCCGTGTAATATCCTCTATTTATTATGGCAAACTGGTCCACGATGAAAAGGAGCATTCTGATTGGTTCCCTGAGTGGTCCGAATTTTGCAATACGGACCGCAAAAAGGGACCGCTTACGAACTAATTTCGCCAAATTCTTTTTATGAAACATTGAACACAAGAAAACTGTTTTCTATTAAGTACTAGAAACATTTTTCCTCATGTCTGACGGACAATTTTGGTTAAACTTTTCGCAAAGTGACCTGAAAAATGCAAGAATATGCTTAGCTTTGGCGCGCGCGCGTTAGCCGAGAATGGTTGCATTAATTTCTCAGCAAATGTTTTAAAAATCCATTATGATAATAACTAGCTTGTTCGGTCCGTATCGGGAAATATTGGTCGAGTTATTTTTTTGCAAGTTTTTTTCGGCTCGGTCCATAAACGGCTTGCAAAAAAAGAACTCGACCAATATTTTCCCAATGCGGACCTCACGCTAGTTCAATAACATCTGTATATGGATATTCGCGGATGGGGGAAAAATCTTTGATAAAACAAAACAAAGAGGTCTCAAACCGCTTTTCAAAACTGACGTTTTTAGAATTCGCAAACTCTTAGGGCCGAATATTTAAACAAGGTTTGCTAAAATTAGACATGGTTTAACCATGGATCGTAAAAACAAAAACAAAATCGTGGCCTAAATGTGTTATAACGTCATTTACAGTAAACCCTGTTTAGAAGGTATATAACACAGGCTAAAAAACAATTAGCTACGTAGATTGACCTGTTTATAAGTAGATTTAGACCTCATTAAATTCTCTTAAACCACGGTCCTTACTATTCCCTAATTCGAACAAATAAATTATTTTGTGATGGAACTTATAACTGACCTCGTCTGCTGGCCTGTCCGTAAAAACGCATTTGATAAACAGCTAGAACTCTACATTTCAAGCATGCAATCCCTCTATCGCTTAGTTCATCGAGCGAGAAGAAAAATAAATCGAGAGGAAAAAAATTGGGGCGGCCATTTTTTTTGCTCTCACTGGCTTCATCAGTCGCAAACTGATCCCGCGAACTCACCGGCTCGTAGTCCAGTTAGAACAGTCTGCTCAGTTCACAGCATATGCATGTTACAGTCCTTACACGATTATAAATCCAGTGCACTACTCTAATATTTGTGTCAGTTCGTTTTCGGTTAGTAGTATGTATACAAAGCCTGCTTTTTCTGAGTGTACTTCTAAGAAAGGGAAATTCCGGAAAATAAGGAAGTTGATTGAACGGGAAGTCAACACTACTATAATTGCATGACTATTATGAAGAATACATGTGCCTCAAGCATAGTCGGTACGTGACACCGGAATTACGACATTCATGTTTCTGTGAAAACAGGAGGATCTTAAGGTGATGTGTATTGAAGGTTTTCAATTTTTCCTGTTCCAAACTCCACAGAAAAACCGTAGCTTATATAATTCGGATTTTAAATATTCACCGGTGAAATGTTTACCTACTTGAATAATTTGGTTTACAAAGATAGCATTCAAGCCATCTGTTCTTCAAACCTTGACGTATAGTACGGCACGACATAGACAAAGCGAGAAAAAAATTAAAATAAATATTATCTGCAGAGCTACTAAAGACTAAACTAAGAATTTAAGTAACGTACGTAAATGCCCATTTATAGTTAAAAGTATATTGGTTCAGTTTATTACGAATGAGCTAGTACTTCACGAAATATATGTTTCCATCACTGACAGCGATTATATCAGTCTACAAATGCGTGAAATAACATTTTAGTTGTATAATACTTCATGATATTGTTGTCGACAGAGTCCAGATCGCGTGCTCATTTGAAACAGCTGCAATGTTTCGTAGACCAGCCGGTTAAAGCTGTGCTCAGCCCCCGTCACGCAGTTTTGACAGGCATTCGATCGGGAGATTATATAAAACGAATTTAATTTGTAGAACGCCAGTAATGATCTTTAGGAAAATAAATTTGCCATATTGGAATCCGATCCCATGTTCTGTAATTTCAGGCGTACAGTCGAAGCTCTCTGAGCGGGCACTCTCGTAAGCGGACAGCTCTACTTACGGCCACCTTGACAAAACCCCGTTTGAACTCTCATACAAACTCTGTCAGTATTTACACATTCCGCTCAGTCACCCGTAAGCAGCCGCGGACACTCGATTCGAGGGATACGATTTGACTTTTCTGTTATTCAGTTCTAAGCTCCCATAAACGGACACCCCAAACGAACAATCCTATTGGCCTCAATACTACTTGAATCAATGAATTTACACCGCTGTTTGCCACAATAAATTTACACCGTGATAAACAATGTCAGAAATATTTTTTCTGTTTGGTGTGAGCGGTACAAGCTCTCGTAAGCGGCCATTTATGCCTTATACTGCCTGTGGCCGCTTACGAGAATCATTCCTACGGTATAGCAGGGCTTTTTCGATCAGCGCCTAGGCTTTGGAATTCTTAGCACCTCGGTTGATTTCTTTAAAAGGAATCTTAAAACATATTTATTCAAAGCCGCTTATTCACTTTAGCTGTGTGAACTTTAGGAACTGCGCTATATTGTTGTTATTATTATTGTTATTACATATTCACACAAGCAGCCAGCTCCAGTTGCGGACACTCAAACTGATTTCTTTTTCCCGAGAGTGTCCTTACGGGAGCTTCGACTGAGTTTCTGAATGACTACCAAACCTATATACTCAGTAGTCCTTGTAACTGCATAAAACAGTGCGAGAAAATAAATAGAACGTTCGAGGAAGTGCATGAGCTACTGAGGAGTAATTTTGAATAATCCAAGGAGAGAACTATACGCCTGTCACGCGCAGGCTCACCTATTCGTATTTCAGCGCCTGTTACGCAGGCTATCACGAATGTGATTCTGTCCTATATTTTGAGATATTGCTTTGGAGGCTATGCCCGGGATTATATAATTGTATGAAAGCATACATCATTGTCTTACCTTGGGTCAATGTATTTCAAAATGTTCCTGAGTTGGTATAAAACTTGTTGAGTTGTTTCCTTGTTCAGGTATTGCTGAAGATAAACGGAGTATACAAACACTGCAGGAATATATAAGGCTTATTACGTACATTTGGACACTCCTCGTAGCGGACGTTGTAATTACAAGCTATTGCGCAGTGGACCGTTGACTTTCGACGTGATTAGCACAAGAATAAACATAATTAAGCATGCGACAACGTCCATTATTTATAGCCGGATAAGAGAGTTTGCGCAACGTCGATTTAAAAAAGAAATCGAACGGTGTTAGCGCTATCCTCGTGTAAAGATCGCGTTCAATTCAAAATAGAAACTTTAAAAATTCGCCGCCGTGGCAGTCACATGCTCCACAACACGCAGGTGATTTCACGTTGTTGTTTTGCAGGGGACGGCTCGGAACTGTACGTACCAAGGCGTATACACGCACGTGCAAACCACTGTAGTGCTGCCCATTAATTACAGTAAAGCTTTTGTTTAGCGATGTTCTCGTTACTTTCGTCGTCATTCCTCAGTGTTTTTCTTGCGCTTATATGCTAATGCTTGTGTCTTACCGATTCAAATTTACGTTGTCTGATCTTATAATTATGTTTATATTTATGCTTAACATCCTCAGTTTATGCATGAACTTACCCGTATCCGCCTTAAAAGCACATATTAGTTTGCACACCACACCGATATAGTTGGAAATGGAGGAAAGATATACATTATTTTTGTACTGCCCAAGGGCGGTTTGCTGCCTGCGTGATATTCTGTTTGTCTCCGCTGCACACTTGTTGGGACTGAGATAGGTGGCGTTTTGGCATCTGACAAGAAAAACAAATTGATTGGCTTAATTCTATTAAGTGCTGTGTCCAGTATTGACTTTCAAGTTAATGTAAATTTGTTTCAGTCTGTACAGTCTTTTATCTGCAATCAAATCGTTTTTCGTAT
The DNA here is from genome assembly GCA_029204205.1 of Desmophyllum pertusum. Taxonomy (NCBI): domain Eukaryota; kingdom Metazoa; phylum Cnidaria; class Anthozoa; order Scleractinia; family Caryophylliidae; genus Desmophyllum; species Desmophyllum pertusum. Next base: position 1,167,778 of record MU826358.1, read on the forward strand.
TTTTTTTGTGTGTGCGATTTGCTTGTAACTGTCTTTTTATTTCCTTTTTCACTTGTTATACAGTCGAAGCTCTCTGAGAGGACACTCTCGTAAGCGGACAGCTCTATTTACGGCCGCCTTGATAAAACCCCGTTTGAATTATATAATTTTAGGTAGGTGTCCCCTATTAGTAGAGGGGCTTTCCCTCAGCTAAAACATTTGCTGACACATTGATAAAGTTTTTGATTGATTGATTGAACTCTAGCTAATACAAACTCTGTATTTACACATTCCTGTAAGCGGCCAGCTCGAGCTGCGGACATTTTTTCTGCTTCCCAAGGGTGTCCACTTACGCAAGCTTCGACTATATTTGTTTTTTATCCGATCGTGATGTCATTAAATTAATTTGTAACAACATAGGCTACCTCGATGAGCAAATGTTGAGAACAAATATTGATATTATAATAAACATAAAGGAAAACTATTCAAGTTATTGTAATGAATTTCAACAAACGTGATTGCTAGCGAAATGGATGTCAAGTGCTTTGACCGAACTTATCGACCGAGACGCGTTCTGATTCACTGCCAGGGTATATACAGTACAGCGTGATATTAATATAAAGAGGTCGAGACTATTCTTATCTGAAACGTCACTAAAAGCTAGATAAGTAGATCGCGGTTTGATTTCCTATCTTGCTGAAGCATTCATTTGTTTAACCCTTTCACTCCCCGGATGAGGAAAAAATCAATTTACATTTTGAAAAATAGTCAAAAACAAACAGTTCTACATGAAAGTACTGCTCAATAGCTTTCATTTGAATGGTCACACACTAGGGTTTCACCCACAGACTTAAAAGTTAGAACCACCTTGTGCAGCATACTAAACAGTACCACATGAAAGTACTGCTCAAAAGATTTCATTTGAATGGTCACATACTGGGGTTTCATACACAGACTGAAAAGTTAGAACCACCTTGTACACCTCTCGGTGTTTGGAAAATCGGATGAAACACTGTGTCTGGTGCTTGATATACAGTATTACTTTCGATTGTAAAAAGATATTTACCTGTTACGGCAAACTTTTAGCTTTCTACTGAACACTTCAATACCGGTCTTCTCATCCTTCACAAAACATTGATAACTTTCCGCTGTGTTCGGCAGCTAAATGATTTCCAGTTAAAGTTCCATCTTCACTGAGGTAATAGGGTCTGTCATTAAACGTAGTGATCTCTGTATCATTATGTTTCCATTTCCAAGTTAAATTTGTCCCTGATGCTTCGCAGGGGAGTTCAAAGGCATAGGGCCTATCATCATACTTGACATCATTTGGGTTTACCAAATCCTTTTGTATAAACTTTGTGATCATTGGAGGATGCCAGCTTGCAGCTGAAAGAGATGACAAATTATATATATTAACCCTTTCACTCCCACGAGTGCTAAGTTCAAAACTGAGGAAAAAATCTTGAATTTCATTTTGCAAAATTGTCAAAAACAAACAGTACCACTTGAAAGTACTGCTCAATAGCTTTCATTTGAATAGTCACACACTAGGGTTACATCCACAGACTCAAAAGTTAGAATCACCTCTGTACAGCATAATAAACAGTATCACATGAAAGTACTGCTCAATAGCTTTCATTTGAATGGTCACACACTAGGGTTTCATCCACAGACTTAAAAGTTAGAACCACCTTGTACAGCATACTAAACTGAGTACCACATGAAAGTACTGCTCAAAAGATTTCATTTGAATGGTCACATACTGGGGTTTCATACACATATTCATTATCATGTCCTGAAGAGAACCCTGAGAGGTTGAAAGTTCTAGACAAGCCAGCGGAACTTTTTCATGCTCCGAACTGTTGTAATATATAAATCTAGAAGAAAATACACAGACAGCCCTAGCTTCCACGTTTTTCCCTTCTCTCGCCGGCGCTTGCAAGAGTTTTCGCTCGCCCTGGATGAGTGAACAGGCTATCGACTGAGAGAATTGAAGGGTTCCACTGTACTTTAAAGCGATTTTTGTTTGAATCTCACAGACTCGTAGACTGACGATAAATTGATAGCGACTTTAACCGTCAAATTTACTGACGCTTTTAATTTTGCAACTCACGGTATTGTTTATTTGAAGCGGGTTTCAAGCCGTTTCAGTTCCTGTCGATAACAAATTAAAGCTGGACAGGAAGATGAGCTGCACCCAGTTTGCCTGGTTCTTCCCGTAGCACGAAAAGGAAGAATGCGGAATTTCTGAGTGATTAACATTACCTTTTGCCCGTCCCGATTTAGGGTTCTCAGATTGTTTTGCGTAGTTTGACCTTGGTTTGACAAAGCTTATGACTGATGATAAAAGCATTCAAACACAAGCCTCCAAGCGAGCTTACAAGTATTCAAATAAAGTGACGTTTCTACCACGCCTTTTGCTAATTTCTGACGAAACCCTATTAAGCGGCCACTAGCTTTCCAACCAGTTTTCGGAGGGTTCGACTGTTCGACTGTAATTACACCATTTTCCATTTTCCAATTGTCGCTGGGGTCAGCATATAAATTGAACATAAAGTGAACGCCTCGATAGTTACGTGATTTCTAAATTTACCGAGTCATGTGACTATCTGCAGATTGTTACTCCGTCCGAATCTTATCATCCAATCAAGAAACAGCAAGAGCAGTACTCCGAAATTGTCACGCCAACATAGCGCAATGCAGCGGTCAAACGCAAACATCCGGCGCCACTTCCGGTTTTCGCTGCCTTGATTTTGCAAGAGATTGAAGCGTAATGTGGTAAACCAAAATACGAGCTGAGACACTTGGTGGATAACAATTATTAAATTATTAAATTCTCTATGCATACTCCGAGTACAAAGCTTAAGTTTTCAGTAAATTTCTTAAGTTTGAGCTTTAAAGTGACGAAACGTGGAGGACTTCGTAAATTTAGGACATTTCGCAGTGGGTTTTGGCGGGAACTGCGCAGGCGCGTCACGTTTGACCGCTGGTTACAGTACGTCATGTTACTTGGCAACTTCTGGACAAAAACCGCGGGCTCAGTCCCGTCTCGGAGACAGCTCTGAAAAAAAAGTCATGTATGCAGTTATGAGCTAATAATTCCAATCTCGTACCCAGAGTCAACAGTCTCCTCGGTCAGCGGTGGTCGTCGCCAGGAATAGATTTTTTTGAATTTTTTGATTGGCTGTTCGTGTAACAAACAACGGCCAAAATACCAGATTTCTGGGATTCAAAATTCCATTCCCCAGAGTCTAACCTGGCGACGACCACCGCTGACTGAGGAGATCGTTGACTCTGGGTACGAGATTGTACTACTTCCCGCTCGATAAAGTGCGACACGAGTTACAATGAGTAACAACAAGAGAATATGAAGGGTAAGAGAGGTAATGTCCCATACATGGGTCATTTCTATGATAATCCATCTGATGCTATTTTTAGATCATTATCGTTACCAGTGCACCTCGGATAATTTGTCTTCGCGCGCGTTGCGTGGGTGTTTCGTGCAGTGCTTACATGAAGGCGAAATGAGGAGTACACTCCAGGAGCGTTTCGGTTTGTGGAAGCAAATTCGAAACGGAGAAAGGAAGAGACAAGTTTCTGTGAAGGAGAATGTTCTAGTGAAGTATTTATTTTACTGAAGGTAAGATAATTCAAGCTTATAGATCCTTTATAGGTTCGAGATAGCATAAATTTACCGTGTAAGCTTGTGGACTTTATAAGCTTAATAAGCTTATAGTTTTCAGTAAACCTCTTTCTATAATTAAACGACTTTTAAATAACTTTACTTTTATTGTTGCCCACAGCTCCTATTTTTCTGAACAGTATACCAAAAAGATCTCCTAGACGTCCGCAGTAAAGGAAGCGAAAAACTCCACACACTGTTGATGCGAAAACTGGAGAAGAAATCCTCAGCTTTGAATTTTGTGGAAGCGTACGAACGAAGACAACCGGACCTTGAATAATTTTCTTGGCCAAACGATTGATTGAGTTTTCAGTGTTTTCAGTTGGGAATTCACTCTGAAATAGAACTTGTAGCATCTGGAAGCATCTAGCATCTGCCCGGCTTTATGTCATTATCGTCAGCAGTTGAAAAGCAGTATTCAGCAGAGCAACATGAGGACATATAAATTATGGAGCAAATAATATACCTGCAATTTTCTTAGAAGAGATTTAATAAAACGTGGGGATATTGTGTGGCCGGTGGACATTTCTGGTTTGCTTCAGGAGAAATCTTATCCAGCCAAAGCAGAGAAGAATAAACTCTCTGACCTGAGAGTTATTTCTGTTATGCACACTGTTCTTGTTGACTACCTTCCTTCGATCCACCTCTAATTTGTCACATAGTAAATCTATTTTCAACCCACTTGTATTATTACAGTCCAAAATATTTTGCAAATTATATTAACATCCACAAATGGATCATGATGACAGATCCTGAGGATATTCATTTATTGTGGACATTCATGTGTATCTATTAACATTTTGTAGGATAATTAATACTGTTTATCCTCTCTTAATAGTCACATTATGAAAATTTAATTATCTGTCTTAATATCCCAATGGAATTATTTTTGTATGCATAATCATGACGTTTATATTACTAAAGCCTATTTCACAGATAATGGACCCAATGATCCACCTCAATCTAGGGAAAAATATACATTCCAGACTCTGATATCCTGTAAGTTTAATATTTTGAATGGTGTGTTCAGTGAAAATTTCACAAGTGAAATAATAATTTAAACATAAACATAATATCCAGTCTTGAGCACTGCAATGAAATTTATTTATTTACATTGTATATACTTTGATAACCTGTATATAAGATTTTTGAATGGTGTGTTCAGTGAAACTGTTCACAAGTGAAATAATATTTTAATCATAAAAATAATATCCAATCTTAGCACTGCAATTAAATTAATTTATTTACACTGTCCATACTCTGATATCCTGTAAGTTTGTAGGGATATATATATAACATTTTGAATGGTGTGTTCAGTGAAACTGTTCATAAGTGAAATAATAATTCAATCATAAACATAATATCCAGTATTAGCACTGCAATGAAATTAATTTACTTACACTGTACGGACTCTGATATCCTGTTTTAGGGATATAAGATTTTGAAAATAATTTTTGAATGGTGTATTCAGTGAATCTGTTCACAAGTAAAATAATAATTTGAATGGTGTGTTCAGTGAAACAGTTTATAAGTGAAATAATATAAGTTAATCATCAACATAACATCCAGTCTTGAACACTGTACTGAAATTAATTTATTTACACTGTACAGACTGATATCCGGTACGTTTTTAGGGATATATATAACATTTTGAAAGGGCAATTTTGAATGGTGTGTTCAGTGGAACTGTTCACATATTAAAATGAAATAATAATTTAATCATAAACATAATATCCAGTCTTAGCACTGCACTGCAAAGGGAAATTATACTGTACAGACTCTGATAAGTTTTAGGGATATATAAGATTTTAAAAAGACAATTTTGAATGGTGTGTTCAGTAAAACAGTTCACAAGTGAAATGATATAAATTTAATCATCAAGTCTTGAGCACTGCAATTAAATTAATTTATTTACACTGTACAGACTCTGATATCCTGTAAGTTTTAGGGATATAAGATTTTAAAATTGCTTTATTTAATTCTCAAGATGATGTACATGCTTGCTCACATATGAATGTATTGACATAATGTGGATAAACTATAAGCTTATGCTTAGTCAAAATGCAAATTGTAATAAGCAAGCAATCATGAATGATTACTATCTTTTACTTTTGGTTGCTCTCGGCTTGAACTCGACTCTTTGCGCTTCTCACCTGGTTTGTCAGCCGTCAGTTTAAATTTGGAAGCCCTAGGCTTTCATTTATGGGAGGAATATTTATTTTTACCTCCCCGTCATCGGAAGATGTGCTATAGTCAGGACAAATAATATTATCTGACATTTCTCCTTCCCCTTCGTCTAGTTCACTATCGTCACTTTCTAACGTAGAACTCAGCAGTTCATCTTCGTGACGTTCTTTTAATATCAGCCATGTCGGAGAATTCTTTTGAGAACGTTTTCCCATTGCTTTTGTGGCTGAAACAACTTTACCATACTGAGATTCATCGACAAAACGGATCTCCGCATCTTCCGCCATTTTGTTTTCGCAAAAGAAACGTGTACTCCACGCGCGATCGCGCGGCTATCCACGCAGAAAAAAGAGAGAAGATATCACGTGTCATAAATAGGGTAATTTGATTGGCTATTGACTCACGCGTAGCTGATCTAAAAATAGCATCAGATGGATTATCATAGAAATGACCCATGTATGGGACATTACCTCTCTTACCCTTCATATTCTCTTGGTAACAATCAATACAAGCTTTCATGCATTATATGACTGACATTGTTTAACAAACCTTACATTGTTTACTCTGTGTAGTCATTCGGCGTTGCAAACAATCAGCCGTAGGAAAAAAAATATGGCGGCGGTACATTTTACCACAATACCTTGCGAGCCTAACACAGCCAATAGGCACATAGAAAGCCTTATAATCCATCAAAAATTTTTCTCGCGCGCGATTGGTCTAAACACGTCACGTGACGCAGCGAAAAACTGGGGAATATCTGGATGATATTCCCCAAGTGATATTCCCCAGTTTTGAAAATTTGCGTTTCACGTTCGCAGTTTCAGTTTTCGTCTCAAATAAATTGCTAAATTAAATAGAACTGATTGTTTTGAACAGACTAGAAATATTTTTGAACGCCAACAGAATTATTTTGATGTTTAACAGCTTGGCCGACCGAGATCTTCCACGGCAAACAAAGCGGCCTTGTGAAAAAATATTTGAAGGATAATAACTACAATAGCCTCCATTTGGCTTCAAAAATATGCTCGGATATTTGTCCTTGGACATTATCTGTTCCTCGAAGCTCACAGTTTTCCTCGAGCTTCGCTCTCGGAAAACTGTTCGCTTCTCGGAACAGATAATATCCGCGTACAAATATCCGAGCATATTTCCTCGCCAAATGGAGACTATTGTTTATATATTTTCGAAATTCGTTCCTGTACTAACAACATTGTGTATGCTAGGTTTGAAGTTTTTAGAACTTTTCTGTGCGTTTTTATGAGCATTTTTAGGGTTTTCGTGCGCTAAGAATTATGGTAAATGTACCAGTCGCCATCTTTTTTCCTACGGTGGATTAGTATAGGTAATAGCATGAGTTGTAGTAGTATTTGGAAATAATACCGCGAGTAATATTTCAAAATTGTCCAAAATATCACGAGCCGCTTTTATAATACAAGGCAGATATCCTACCCGAGTACACGACGATCGTAGCTTCACAGATGTCATTGGAGCTTCGTTTTGAAACGTTTAAGCAATGGAATGCTTTGTTCAGCTTAGTTATACCACACAAAAGTGTTTTGCTTTCAATATTCGTAGGTTTTTGGACACTTTGACAGATAATCTCGTTGAAATTCCCACTTTAGTCCACACGCTAAACAATAGAAATGTCCGCCATCTTGTTTTTTTTCTTACTTAGAGTCAATTGTCACACTTGCCATATTTGGAAGAGAGTGGTATTTCAAGTAGGAGCCTGATCTCAGGCTAGGTTGTATAGTATTTCACATTTCCTTTTATCTGAGCATACATGGTCAAGCTAAATGGACAAGTTTTAACTGTAAGACACTCACAGGACATTTGAAAACTGAATAGGCGCCAAGCTTAATTGAATGGCTGAGCGTAGAAAGGTCTTGATTTAGTATTTTAAGCAATTTTATATAGCCTGAGATCAGGCTATAGGTCACGTATACTGAGTATTTCACATTTCCTTTTATCTGAGCATGTATGCAATGGTCAAGCTGAATGGACAAGCTTCGCTCGTAGATTTTCTTTAGGAGCCCGATACAACCATGATCTCTAAGGTTTTGGCCATAGTTAATAGAGGGAAATGGTTATGAAGCCCGGCAAAGTTCTTTGTTATATGTTTTTGTTCGGTATTTTGGGGTTGACCGTGCACAAAACCTGACAAAATACAATAGGTGGTTACGTGTGTTCAAGCAACCAACCAATAGAAACGTTGCGATTACGTAATTCAGGCATAGTGTATGAGCACAAAACAAAAGATGTGTACGATCATGCATGGACCTTCCAACATAAATCTTGGCTTCTTTGTTTGCTCCTTTGAAGTTTGCCGGACTTCATATCCATTTCCCTCTATTAACTATGATATCAAAGGCAAGAAGATGAAAGTCGTCTGCGACATGGTTACACTGGACTTTCGTCAGGGGTGTAAATGTGATGCAAAAGCGGCCATTACCGCATTTACATCACATTTACATCACTTTATTTAAAAATTTGCATCACATTTGCTCGGAGCCAATTGTGGTAAATCCAATGTTTTGTGCAGTGTTAATTATGGGGTGTAGATATTATTAAAAAATGTTAATAAATAAATTGTGTATTAAAAAAATTAGCCGTTGTGTAAACTCCGTTAATTATGGTATGGACCCATATACGGTGCGAGAGGCCTACACGACTCGACTAGAGTTAGTGACAGAAATGATATTTCAAAATTACCATATAGCAATAAAGCCGGCTTTCATTTTTGAACAGCAAACGGAAATAAACAAGGGCAACGACAAAATGTTTCTAAACATTGAGAATATATTCGAACCAGAAGATTTAGATGGATACAAGGAAATTAAGTTTATATAGTTTTTGAAAGCACAGAAATCAATGAATTTGAAAATGCTCTAGTTTTTTTTTGTAGAAATCGAGCCACGTTATCAGTCACAAATCTCAGGAGTACAAATAGAATAACAAACAATTCAGACTCTTGGTTATCAGCAAACCCTTTATTCAGTCTACCCTGAAAAACTCTGATATATTCATCAAGAACACAACTTTTTTTTAAATTAAGTTTGTTTTTGCTCAATTTATAACTGACAGGAGAGTTCCAATTCAGCGATCGGAGCTGGTTTAAATGGAGTCCTGTGTTAACTATTTACTAGAATACAGCAAACCCAACTACATAGTGAATCCTCTTCACTCTACGTAGCACATAAATCACATAAGGCTCAGCCCATAAATCGAAAACTATCACACTTTTAGTCTGAAAATTAAGCTAAAACTGAAGAAAGTTGAATATAACTTGGCTGTTTCTTGAAAGACTGAGTACACTTTTTCCAAGAAAATGCTTCGTTATAAGATGACGCAATCTAGCACCTGAGGGAAAAGAGAGAAAATACCATTAGCATTTTTAACAACGTTGCTATAGTAACGTTAGCTGCTCTTATTACTGGTCAAATCTAATTCAAAACGTGCCAATCAAATTCCAAGATGGCGGATTACCCAGTCAATTGGGCGCCATCTTGGATGTTAACGCCAGAGAAGAGGCTGAGTACAAGGTTGACAGTTAAACCGTTTTTTTTGGACTGGCAACAGCACTGTTTCGATAAAAAAATATATAATTTATATTTCTATATATATCTTCCTAAGGCTGGGAACACTCGAGTTAAGAAATGCATGTTAAAAGAGCTATATCACGATATATTTATTTGATATTTTACGATGTAAAATAATGTATTTAATAGACCTTTCTCCAAATGACGTATACCCCAGTCATAAAAAAAGTCTCTAAATTTTCCAGTTTTTCAACATCCGTTTTCTCGACTTAGGTAGAACCTAACCTAATGAAACTTTGTACGATTGCCGAACAAGAGGTAGTCTTTCGATCTTTTAGTCGCTCACATTAATTTTAATTTTTTTGAATTTGCGGCGGCCATTTTGGAGAAAGGTCTATTCAAAGGTGACCTCGAAATAATAGTTCACTAACTTAAATAGAACCAAAGCACCTGTGAAAGAGGTACTAATATTAATATCAGAAAGGAACAAGGATGGTTAAGATTGGGAAGATTGAGACGGATTTTGCATACCTTATTCACGTCCACAGTTACCAGAGTTGCAGTCTCCAGTGGAGGGACAACCATTGCAAAAAGCAAGACTGCCACAGGGACACCCATATGCAAAACCTGCACAGATAGCACATTCACCGGCTATGAAACAAATACAAAATCAACCATCAGGGACTGATATTACTTCCGAGGCTGAATTAATTAATTAAACTGGATAATGAATGTTTGGACCCCTTCAAAAAAATTGTTATTTCAAAATTACTTTTTTCTTTTAAACCACTCGCAATTTCGTATGTACTGTTCTTCTTTCCTTGGATGGGATGCTAGTCCATCGCAGGTACACTCTAACAGTAAAATATCTTGCCCAAGAACACAACAAAATAACCTCGGCTAACACTCGAACCCAGACCGCTCGATTCAGAGTCTAACGCGCTAACGATTAGGCCCCCGCGTCTCCTACAAGTAGTATAGCATTTTCGACTATGCTCGATTTTTAAACTGGATTTTGTACTAACTTACGTTTGGGTTCTCTCTTCAAGAAAGTTTCCATCGATCTTTTCTTCACTGAAAAAAATAAATATTAAAATTGTTTTTGCTGTTCTTCCTGCTGTACTTTATTATTTTGTAATTAATAAATCGTTAACAAAATCTCTCTCTATTATGTTTTTGACAGTATCGATCGATGGGAAACAAAGAATCGGAACACAGAATTCCGGTAGGGGTGCTGATTTAACTCCGGTTTCCATAGCACGAAGTGACTACTAATCCATCACAGGTTACCCCCAGAATTTTGTCAAGTTACCCCACCCCCCCCCCCCCCCCCCCCACCTCAGTATTTGTCGCTGGTAACTGTGAGAGTAAAGTAAAGTGTCACAACCAGGACGTCGGCCAGCGCTCGAACCCAGGCCTCTTGAAGCCATCCTCATACTTTTCAAGAAAATTCGGTCATAAATCATTTGCATACCACAGCCGGTGTGCAGCCTCCGAAGTCTGTACATCCGTAGTTGGCACAGTCATCTAAATCTTCACAGAAACAATTGGCAAGGAGCCCTGTACAGTCCGCACAGTGGGAGTCCGCTTGTGAAATAAACACAGAACAAAAGCGTCAGAAAGATTCTGACATGAACTATGAAACAAACAAAATGTTGTTTGAGAGGCACGTACGAAGAATGATTGATGATGATGACGATGATGATTGATGATGATGATGACGATGATGATTGTCTGGATTATGATCCGACAACAGACGTGTCCGCTTACATTGTATTTCTACAACGTAGACGTTTTCTATTTACTGGCCTCTAAACTTAACATAACAATAAATAATGTGCTAATTTAAAAAAAAATGTTTACAAGCCTAGTGACTTATATGCTTTTAACTCCGTTTTCCATAGCATGAAGCCACAAGGGGTATCGCTACTCCCCCTGGATTAGATGCTAGTCCATCGCAGGTACACTCTAACAGTAAAGTATATCTTGCCAAAGACACAACAAAATAACCTTGGCTAACACTCGAACCCAGACCGCTCGATTCAGAGTCTAACGCGCTAACGATTAGGCCATCGCGTCTCCTACAAGTAGTATAGCATTTTCGACTATGCTCGATTTTTAAACTGGATTTTGTAACTTACGTTTGGGTTGTCTCTTCAAGAAAGTTTCCATCGATCTTTTCTTCACTGAAAAAAAAAAATTATAATTTTTTTTTGCTGTTCTTCCTGTTGTACTTGATTGTTTTGTAATTAATAAATCGTTAAAAAATATATATTTTTAGTTGACAGTACTAGTATCGATCGATGGACAACAAAGAATCTCAATACAGAATCCCAGGTCCCCCTCCCAGCATTTTGTTAGGTTATCTCCCCACCCCAGCATTTTGTCAGGTTACCCCCCCTACCCCACCACCACCCCAGCATTTTGTCAGGTTATTCTCCCCACCCCCCCCTCCCCCAACCCCAGCATTTTGTCGCCGGTACCCATTTTTACTCCTGGGCGGAGAGAGGCACTGTGATATTGTCAGTTCAGGAGCTCGCAGCGCTCGAACCCAGACCTCTTGAAGCTATTAGACTGCACCGCACCTCATACTTTTCAAGAAAATTCGGTCATAAATCATTTGCATACCACAGCCGCCTGTACAGGCTCCAACGTCAGTACATCCTAAACTGGCACAGTCATCTAAATCTTCACAGAAACAATTGGCAAGGAGCCCTGCACAGTCCGCACAGTGAGAGTCCGCTTGTGAAATAAACACAGAATAAAAGCGTCAGAAATATTCTGACATGAACTTTGAAACAAACAAAATGATGTTTGAGAGGCACCTACGAAGAATGATTGATAATGATGATGATGACGATGATTGTCTGGATAATGAGCCGACAAAAGACGTGCCCGCTTACATTGTATTTCTACAACGTAGACGTTTTCTATTTACTGGCTTCTAAACTTAACATAACAATAAACAATAAAAAATATGTTTCCAAGCCTAGTGACTTATATGCTTGTGCTTAAACATAACTCCGGTTTCCATAGCATGAAGCGACTGGGAGTATTGCTACTCCCCTGGATGGGATGCTAGTCCATCGCAGGTACACTCTAACAGTAAAGTATATCTTGCCAATGAACACAACAAAATGACCTCGGCTAACACTCGAACCCGGACCGCTCGGTCCAGAGTCCAACGCGCTAACCATTAGGCCCCCGCGTCTCCCACAAGTAGTATAGCATTTTCGACTATGCTCGATTTTTAAACTGGATTTTGCAACTTACGTTTGGGTTCTCTCTTCAAGAAAGCGTCCATCGATCTTTTCTTCACTGAAAAACAAAATATTATAATTGTTTTTGCTGTTCTTCCTGCTGTACTTGATTGTTTTGTAATTAATAAATCGTTAAAAATCTCTTATCATGTTTTTGACAGTATCGATCGATGGGAAACAAAGAATCGCAATACAGAATCCCAGGTTACCCCCTAGCAGTTTGTTAAGTTATCCCCCCCCACGCCATCATTTTGTCAAGTACCCCCCCCACCCCAGCATTTTGTCAGGTTATTCTCCCCCCAGCATTTTGTCAAGTACCCCCCCCCCCCCACCCCAGCATTTTGTCAGGTTATTCTCCCCCCCCCCCCCACCCCAGCATTTTGTCAGGTTATTTCTCCCCCCCCCCCCCCCCAGCATTTTGTCGCCGGTACCCATTTTTACTCCTGGGCGGAGAGAGGCACTGTGAGAGTGTCAGTTCCAGGAGCTCGGCCAGCGCTCGAACCCAGACCTCTTGAAGCTATTAGACTGCACCGCACCACATACTTTTCAAGAAAATTCGGTCATAAATCATTTGCATACCACAGCCGGTCGTGCAGGCTCCGAAGTCTGTACATCCGTAGTTGGCACAGTCATCTAAATCTTCACAGAAACAATTGGCAAGGAGCCCTGTACAGTCCGCACAGTGGGAGTCCGCTTGTGAAATAAACACAGAACAAAAGCGTCAGAAAGATTCTGACATGAACTATGAAACAAACAAAATGTTGTTTGAGAGGCACGTACGAAGAATGATTGATGATGATGACGATGATGATTGACGATGATGATGACGATGATGATTGTCTGGATTATGATCCGACAACAGACGTGTCCACTTACATTGAATTTCTACAACGTAGAGGTTTTCTATTTACTGGCTTCTAAACTTAACATAACAATAAATAATGTGCTAATTAAAAAAAAAAATGTTTACAAGCCTAGTGACTTATATATGCTTATAATTCCGTTTTCCATAGCATGAAGTCGACTAGGAGTATCGCTACTCGCCCTGGATTAGATGCTAGTCCATCGCAGGTACACTCTAACAGTAAAGTATATCTTGCCAAAGAACACAACAAAACAACCTCGGCTAACACTCGGACCAGGACCGCTCGATCCAGAGTCCAACGCGCCAACCATTAGGCCCCCGCGTCTCCTACAAGTAGTATAGCATTTTCGACTATGCTCGATTTTTAAACTGGATTTTGTAACTTACGTTTGGGTTCTCTCTTCAAGAAAGTTTCCATCGATCTTTTCTTCACTGAAAAAAAAAAAATTATAATGTTTTTGGTGTTCTTCCTGCTGTACTTTATTGTTTTGTAATTAATAAATCGTTAAAAAGATATTTTTTTAGTTGACAGTATCGATCGATGGGAAACAAAGAATAACAATACAGAATCCCGGGTTACCCCCCAGCAGTTTGTTAGGTTATCCCCCCCCACCCAGCATTTCGTCAAGTTACCCCCCCCCCCCCACCCCAGCATTTTGTCAGGTTATTCTCCCCCCCCCCCCCCCCCAGCAGTTTGTCGCCGGTACCCATTTTTTCTCCTGGGCGGAGAGAGGCACTGCGAGAGTGTCAGTTCCAGGAGCTCGGCCAGCGCTCGAACCCAGACCTCTTGAAGCTATTAGACTGCACCGCACCTCATACTTTTCAAGAAAATTCGGTCATAAATCATTTGCATACCACAGCCGCCTGTACAGGCTCCAACGTCAGTACATCCTAAACTGGCACAGTCCAATAAATCTTCACAGAAACAATTGGCAAGGAGCCCTGCACAGTCCGCACAGTGAGAGTCCGCTTGTGAAATAAAAACAGAACAAAAGCGTCAGAAATATTCTGACATGAACTTTGAAACAAACAAATGATGTTTGAGAGGCACCTACGCGAAGAATGATTGATGATGATGACGATGATTGTCTGGATTATGAGCCGACAACAGACGTGTCCGCTTACATTGTATTTCTACAACGTAGACGTTTTCTATTTACTGGCTTCTAAACTTAACATAACAATAAACATCAAAAATATGTTTACAAGCCTAGTGACTTATATGCTTGTGCTTAAACATAACTCCGGTTTCCATAGCATGAAGCCGAATAGGAGTATTGCTACTCCCCTGGATTAGATGCTAGTCCATCGCAGGTACACTCTAACAGTAAAATATCTTGGCCAAGAACACAACAAATAACCTCGGCTAATACTCGGACCCAGACCGCTCGATCCAGAGTCCAACGCGCTAATCATTAGGCTCCCGCGTCTCCTACAAGTAGTATAGCATTTTCGACTTTGCTCGATTTTTAAACTGGATTTTGTAACTTACGTTTGGGTTCCTCTTCAAGAAAGTTTCCATCGATCTTTTCTTCACTGAAAAACAAAATATATTATAATTGTTTTTGCTGTTCTTCCTGCTGTACTTGATTTTTTTGTAGTTAATAAATCGTTAAAAAATATATATTTGTAGTTGACAGTACTAGTATCGATCGATGGGCACTGAACAAAGAATCGCAATACAGAATCCCGGGTCCCCCCCCAGCATTTTGTCAGGTTACCCCCCCCCCACCCCACCCCAGCATTTTGTCAGGTTACCCCCCCCCCCCCCACCCCCACCCTAGCATTTTGTCAGGTTATTCTCCCCACCCCCATCCCCCCCCCCCCCCAGCATTTTGTCGCCGGTACCCATTTTTACTCCTGGGCGGAGAGAGGCACTGTGAGATTGTCAGTTCCAGGAGCTCGGCCAGCGCTCGAACCCAGACCTCTTGAAGCTATTAGGCTGCACCGCACCTCTTATTTTTCATGAAATTCGGTCATAAATCATTTGCATACCACAGCCGGTCGTGCAGGCTCCGACGCTTGGACATCCCTCACAGTCATCTAAATCTTCACAGAAACAATTGGCAAGGAGCCCTGCACAGTCCGCACAGTGAGGGTCCGCTTGTAAAATAAACACAGAACAAAAGCGTCAGAAATATTCTGGCATGAACTATGAAACAAACAAAACCGAAACTCAAAATTTATCGGGCTGGAGTTTAGAAATTCCGCTGATAGTTTCGCGCTAGAAATGACCACAGGAAAAGTTTTTAACTTGGATGGATTCCAGCGAAATTGTGAGTCAAAATTTATCGGCTGAAGTTTAGAATTTGCGCGCGATTAGAATTTAATTAGATTCCAGCGAAAATATGAGTCAAAATTTATCGGCTGAAGTTTAGAATACGCGCGCAATAGTTTTGCACCCAAACTGTCCTCCGGAAAAACTTAGAATTTGGGAGCCAGCGAAAATATGAGCCACAAAATATTTAGCTGAAGTTTCAAATTTGCGCGCTATAGTTTCACGCCAGGACTGGCATGCATGACCTCAGAAAAACTTAGAATTTGTTTTCCAGTGAAAATATGAGTCACAAAATATCGCACTGAAATTTAGAATTTGCGCCGATAAATTTGCGCTAGAACTGACCTCAGTAAACACTTAGAATATGGATTTGGATTTGGATTTGTAAAACTTAGAATTCGGATTTGGATGAGTCACAATTTCTCGGCTCAAGTTAGAATTTGCGCGCAATAGTTTGGCGCCAAAACTGACCTCAGGATAAACTTGGAATTTGGAAGGAATCAAAAATACATACAATCGAACAGCGAGCACATAAACAATAGTCTGTTGATTAGTCTTAAAAAGTAAATAAAGGCTTCAGATGCTTTGCGTTCTTTCGAGAAATTCGCGATTTTACATTCATCAGAGATTTGGCGTGCATTTTATCATTTAGAAATGGTAAGGTAGAATTAAGCCCAAAAATCCCAAAAGATTCAGGGGTACAGAATTAAAGACGATTGGTGTTTTTA
The DNA here is from genome assembly GCA_029204205.1 of Desmophyllum pertusum. Lineage (NCBI taxonomy): Eukaryota > Metazoa > Cnidaria > Anthozoa > Scleractinia > Caryophylliidae > Desmophyllum > Desmophyllum pertusum. Next base: position 1,184,296 of record MU826358.1, read on the forward strand.
GAGGCCGGGCTGTAACAATGGCTATTAATTTTGTATTATTTTGCACTTTGAGAGTATTATGAATACTAAGCTACAAACGCGCGCGCAAATTTAATGACAATCGAACAAACAATACTTGGTACACTTACAAGTACATTAAAGTATCGCAAATGCAACGCTTTCAGTCGTGTTCTCTTATTTTAGAACTCTTGGGTATATACGTTTTTCTTTTCTTATCTTGAGGTAAATCGAAAGAACGACACAAATGTTTGACACCCTAGAATCGAGACGAATTAGCTTAGCGACACAAAATGAAAAAGATGTAAAACGAAAAAACAGTTTACTCACCTCGGAGCTGGAATGGGAATCGCGCTGCAGAGCAGACAGACACAAAGAGGATCAGCAAAATGATAGAAGTGTTCTTCATCTTGATACACTTTGGATGTAGTTGGTTTCGGCTTGATTCTGGACTTGAGCTAGCTGAGATGCTGCGTGCTAGGGTTGAAGTATCAACTGTGATTTGCGACTTGTGCTGTCGCGAATTTATATGTTTACAATACAAATATGACCATTGTTCTATAGCTACCCCTGCAGTAGACTGCAACTAATTCCAAATTATTAATCTGAATAGCCCGCCATTCGTACACCAATAGCTCAACTGTTGCTTATTTTCGTTACATTTGTCCAAAGTAGATTCAAAATTTTCATTCTGTTCCGTTAACATTTAGTTGAATTTAAACCAAAGTGGGATAAATAAGGATGATTATTTTGCCATATTCTGAAAAACGTGTTTCCGCGCAAAATAATAACCTGCATAATTATTTTATTATCTGGGTTAATTGTGAATAATTTATCTGTAGAACCGCTTTTTACCAAAACTTTAACATATCTTTTAGAACGCGCGTAATGGATATGAATAATGTGTTGATCGAATATACCTCATCCAACTAAAGATTAAATCGTTCTAAGCGTTTCACTTAATTATTGTTATCGATTGTCAAGTGGCAGAAGTCTTGTAAGTAATATAGTTGCTAATTAAATTAAATGCTTCGCTAACTACAGAGTAAATTCAAAAGATCTGTTTTGGCTCCAAAATGCCAAAATAGCCCTTATACCCCTAGGGCTAATTTGACCCCTTTGCGGGTCATTAATAATTTTACAATTTGGCGCAAATCAGCCCCAGCAAAACCCAATTTGGCCCTACCAAAAACCAATTCAGCAGTCACTGGAACATAATTTAGCCCTTTAGTGCATTACAGCCCTAAAGATCAGAGCTGATGTGGCCTAAGTACCAGAGCCATTTTTTTTATTCTGATAGGCCAGGTATCACCCGAGAGCCTCTATCTGTGCTGATTAAGCGTAGTTACACCTTGGGCTATCAGTTTAGAATCTTTCTCCCGCGAAAATATTTCCATGTACGTCCGCGGACAATAGTAATAATTCGCTCGCAACGGGTGATTTTCGCGGCAAAAATAATTCTAAAAATAGCTCAAGGTGTAACTACGCCGTGTCATAGGCCCAATAAGGGAGATGGAGGCTCCACGGTTATATGCTCTTGGATAGGCTTAATAAGGGACTGTGCAATAATTATCAGGAGGGGGGGGAGGTTGGAAAATGGGCCTCATGTAGGAAAATATTAGGTAATACCCCCTCCCCTCCTAAAGGAGTGAATTTAGCTATTGCCCTCTCTTTAATCAGTCAGAAATTATGTACGACCCCCCCCCCCCCCCACCTCCCCTCACAGTATACACGCACCTTTATACAAGTACCCTGCGTTTTCTCTACACGCACTCCCCAATCTTCTCTATTCCCTACTATCCCAAGAAGCCTCTGCGGAGGAGAGAGAGAAAGAAGAGCTCCTACTCCATGTTTAATTGTTGGACACCCGCGTCTGCAACAAACATCCCCTCCGTAGCAATGTACAACAGAGCCGTGAAGGAAAAGAGCATGTGAAAATTTTTCGGTCCCCACCCTATAAATAGGTATGGATTCGCCAATGTAATACGTACTTGAAATAAAATGTTAAGCCCCCCCTCTCTTGAGTGACTTATTTTACCTTGAGCCCCCCTGTCCTTGCTTTGATTTTACTTTATGCCCCCCCCCCCCCCCTCTTGGTAATTATTGCACAGTCCCTAATACCAAGTATGGACAACAGCACCAATCTTATACTTGGTACCATGAATGATGCAGCGGCACTTAATTTGCTCTAAAATTACGCACAGTGTATATTGGTCCTATTATAATACACATTGGAGAATTGGTATGTTCAATGTTTTTCAGGCTCAGACTGCAATTGCAAAAAGTTGTATTCATAATTGTTATGATCACTTATTCATTTAATTAACTCCCAAGAATGTTCATCCACAGACTTAAAAGCTACAACCACATTTATTGACACAAAATTACTCTGGCAGTGTCTGCAGGGTTTTAACTACCTTGTGCTTTAAACAATCACATCAATGGTTTTCTTTCCAATCCGAGACCACTTTTTGTGTCTGATGTGATTATTGATTAAAGTAACATTTTCCTAATAATAACCATACATTATGGAAATTCAATAGAGTACTGCCTGCCTGGAATAACCGAGGAGCCAGGCAGCCTATAGAGCGTTTTCACGTGACGTCACCGCGGCCATATTGGTCATTTCCTATTGCTTGCGAGCACCAACAGATATAGCCGCCGTAAAAACACATCTGTAAGGACTTTCTTTCAAATTTCTGATGAGCATCCACGCCGGGATTTCAATTTCAAACCCTTACCCCACAACAACATTAATTTTCTCTCTTCCCCGAGCTTCGCAAAGTCCTGCGAGCATCGTATTATTAGTATTACAGTGAACCCTCTCTGACGGCTCTATAAGACGGACACCTCTGTAAGACGGACCGACTTGGTATTGGTCCCTGCGCGCCATTTTTCAGTCATGTTACTGTATCTAAACTCTCTATAAGCGGACACCTCTCTAACTCGACAGTTTGTGCCGGTCCCGATGGTGTCCGTCTTAGAGAGAGTTCACTTAGTTAGGATATTTATCAAATGAATATTCTTTCAGAAAAGTGTAGTTCTTCATCATTTTTGTGACACGTGCTTTTTGCTCCTCGGTCCAGACTGCTTTGTCTCTCGTGACTGAAGGAGCTCCATACAAAATCCTGCTGCATTTTTCAAGGTAATCCTCAGAACACGTGACTCCTAAATGGTCACACAATCTTTGCAGCGTTTCTTTGGGTCTAAGCACTGTTTCATGTCCTTGAGTATCGATAACAGCATCTCCATACCGTTCCCTGACGCGTTGGTTAGAGGCTGCTAATTTAAAGTAGTACTCTATTTCCGCTTCTAGTGCTGAAGAGTTGTTTATCTGTCGAAAAGAAACAAGAAAATAAACAAAATGATGCGATAATTATTAAAATAGAGAGTTTTATAAATCCTCGCAAATTTCAACTAAACACGTGTCCTCGATATTATCTTCTTGCATTCAATCAAAGGTCTATAACTAGAGGTTTCCATCTCTGGTATTGGGTCTTGTCCATCAGATTCACGTTTAGGCAGGATTTAGGCTATTTTTAGACCATTTTCCCGCGAACCAGTAGCCAATCACGTTGAACCATTTTTAATGCGCGCTACGCAAAGCTTAAACTTTGGCCAAAGGAAAGCGAAAAGTTGTTGCATAATTGTTTTATTAAATACCTCACTAAATTTAGGTTAGCCCTGATGAAACCTCTGATTCAATTTATTTTTATTATTTACGACCATTGAGACCGGCCAAAAACTAAAATCAGTCAATCAGAATTTTTTTTCCGGTCCGATATGTGTTTAAGTATTTGACCGGGTAAAGTTTCTTACATAGTTATGGATTAATTTATACATATTAATATAATATTATTTAATACTCTAATTAATATTACTGATCTGAAATGAATGCGATTAATAACTTGTCTCACTTTTACTCCTTCTTCTCTAACAGTGTCACGTGAACGTGTTTTGTGAAGCATCATGGTTGCTATGTTGTCAAAGGGGTTCCTGGTGACGTGTATGAATTTCATTGGCACTTGAACGACTTGACTGATTTCTTCTAGAATTCTCCAGTAGCTTGTCCTTGTTAAATCCATTGAAGTCGTGCCACCTTTCTTGTCGCCAATAACCTTAAAAAAAATGGATTTTTTACGTACACTATTAACCCTTAACATACCAAAATTCGCACAATTAAACGCATTTTTGGGTCACGAAACCCGTTTTCTTGGTGCTGTCACCCGAAATTTGGCTAACCGTTGCTAAAAATGCCGTTTGGAGAACTAGGGGAAGATTTTGAAAAGGATTTAGGGCAAAAACGTTCAATTTTATCGTTGGCCAAAGTGCATAGCCAAAAAAAAAAGTTTTTTCTTCTGATTTTTTTCTTTCTCTCTTTTCCTTTCCTATTACTCCCCCTTTCTTTTCTTTCTATCTTCGGCGCTTGATACACTTCCTATCAGCTGGAAAAGTTTTGATCTAACCTTTTAAGGGAGCTGAAAAATGGACCTGGAAGTATGTTGGGTGTGAGAGCCTAATTTGCCACTGATTTTTCAACAAAAATTGAATAGGTTTTTCCAGCATAACTCTGGAAGAATTTGTTAGATTTCCAAAATTAATGCACGGTTACAAATATCCATCCTTTCTGCATCAGATGCGTGTCAAATTAATCTTGTCACGCGTTAATTGATTACGTCACAATGGCGTTGATGTGTAAGACTCCAAAGTGGACATATATGGACATATATGTTTAGGGTTAAAGGGACACTGTCCCGGCGTATTTGCTCAAAACTGTTATAAATGCATGAAATGGTCCCTAAATCTATGAAATAAGAACTTAATAAACTCTAACTAAATGATAAAAAGCAATTTCTTCAAGAAATTCCATACTGCAACAAAATTTTTGTAAAATTTCAAAGATTTCCGAGCCAAATTTGAAACTTTGAAAAAACTGACATCCTGACGTTTTTCAAAAATCCATATTGCAATCCATTTCCATCCTCGCTGTTGTTCGTCATCCTCACTTCCTAATGGGTTCCTGTCATTTGTCGAGTGTTATTCTACAGAATCAAACCATTATTGATCAACTTCCTATGATCTAGATATGTTTCTGAGCTCCCCAAAATCATGCTAAAATCAGGACAGTGTCCCTTTAATACAACAAATAAATACACAATTATAGAGCGGTTTTCAATTGACTGTCGAAAGTTATTGCTGAGTTGCTTTTGTTTTGCTTTACTACGCACTATCCGCCGATTGGCTTAATTTAAAAACCTCGCGCCACCTTCTCAACCAATCAGATGCAAGACTAAAGCCAATTGCGACTTGGGCGCACGTGTTTTCCCGCGCTTGGCGCCGGTTACGTGCATTTACTCCGAGTTCTCATTGGTTCGTTTTGTTGTTTAGGTTTGTTGTGAGTGGCCATTGTAATTGCTTTGGTTTTTTTTACGACACTCAATTGAAAAACCGCTCTATATAGAACAAATATCACCTATTTTTATATCATATTTTTCTTATTTTTATTGTAATATTATTATATATCATGTATTATGATATATCATCATGGGAATATTATACACTTAATGACTGGTCCCGAGGGAAACAGTTAGTTTCGTCGAGGGAAACATCGAGATTCGAGGGAAAACAAAACTAACTGTTTCCCGACGGATCAGTCATTAAGTGTTTTGTTGTATAGCAACAAGCAAAGACAACTTCAGTTCATGAACAAAACACGCCAAATGTTTTTTTAATAAATACACACCGAAGCGAACAAAAAACCCTGATTCAAGCTAAAAAATACTCTTATGATTTACAGCTTGGTCAAGACAGAGGTAAACGTTTACTTTTTGAGTATATTTGGAATCTTTCTCGACAACCATACAGCTACTAATTTCTTCAGCTGAGAGGTTTGAAAAACGCTTCTTTACCGGCGGCTCCATTTTTAAAACATCCTCGATACACAGTACAAGCGGATTTTTCCCGCGCTTACCCAACCATGTGACGCGGGTCGGCAAAAACATCACACCACCTTTTGTCATGATGTAACCACGTGCCTAATAACCACTCAAACAAAAGTTATTCTGTTCTGCTTTGGGAAAGTATGAGGTTTGTATTGTAGCCCACGCGTGCAACAATTTTCGAATTGTTGCCCGCGCGGGCTACATTTGATTTTAGCCTATACCACGTGACCAAAAACCAACCAATGAGAGCGCGCGTTAGGTCCAACGAAACTCCAGCTATATAACAATATTTAATATCATGTATCATGTATAAATATGGCGATACCAAATAAAGTTGCTTTTGTTGTTTTTGTTGTTGTATAAGCTTATTGCAAGCAAAGATCGTTCCGTCTAAATCGGCCCTGAGAGGTAGTAGGCCGAACTACTAAACCAAACCACCGAGTTCAAAATGCAAAATAAAGTTGTTTACCTTTATTCTTCGTTGATAGCTTCCTTGCCATAACCCTGGAATATTGTAATTGTAACCTCCAGAGATATTAGTAGTCAAGGAATTATTGTTACCTGCGCGAATTCCGAACATAGATTGTTCCAAGGAACACTGGTGAAGGTCATAAAATAAAACATACTTTTGCAGGTTTTTCTCTTTAAGTTTCGATGACTGGTATTTTGTCCATTTTGCCATCAGATCGTACTCATGTGGGATGATAATTTCTGGGTGTGCGTCCAAGATGGCGCCCACTAAGCTGTGACTACTACGAGGATATCCAATGAACATCACAAATGTCCCCACTCCATCGTACAATTTGAACAATTTCTCAGCATGAGAAAGGAAAGGACTTTCCCCTAAAAATATATTGAAAATAGAAACGGGTTTACCAAGGTTGTTTCATCTGGTTTTATTTCTAGTTTAAATGATTGCAAAGGGACTGGTCATAAAGTAGCAGGGAAAGGGGGTAGAGGGAGGGGTAGGGTCATAACTTTTTGAGTCCGTAAAACTGAAGGGCGGGTCATAAAAAATAGACAATGAATAAATTTACGTTTAGGGATATACCAGTGAGTGCCAGAATAGTCCATGTTACAGTTGTGTGCTTAGAATCCAAGCCTTTGAACAGAAGTGAGGCTGGAGGTGACTTTGTTGTGATACAAACCTTCTTTTCAAATGTAAATTATTCTGTTATTATATATGTAAACTAGTTTCTGATCTCTATCATCTCATGGTCACCCCTAACCTCGCTTTCATACAGAGGCTTGGTTACATTTCACAGAACTGTAGAATGGTCTATGGATCATAGATCATAAATAGCATTGTGTTTTAATATATATAGTTTGACAGGAATAGTAAAATCAGAAGACAATAAATTTACTTGTTTACAGAATAAACAAGACAAGCTGTTAAGACGAAATCCATTAGAAAATCGAGTAATATTTCTGGCCAGTGGACAAAAATCCTGTACTACGACGCCATAAGCTTTCACGCTTAAACTAGACATTCATGAGCCGTACCTTAACGGTATTCACCAAATATATAACTCCACAATCCTTAAATTGCTTTCCGCCTTGAGTTTCCTCCGTGAATGGGTTGAGGCATGAGAGGTGGCATCCATTTTTTTGTTAAACACGGCTGCCACCTCTCATGACTCAACCAATTCACGGGAAGAAACTCAAGGCGGAAAGCAATTTAAGGATTGTGGAGTTATATTATTTGGTGAATACCGTTAAGGTACGGCTCATGAATGTCTAGTTTAAGCGTGAAATCTTATGGCGTCGTAGTACAGGATTTTTGTCCACTGACCAGAAATATTACTCGATTTTCTAATGGATTTCGTCTTAAAATACTAGCAAATGCCTATATATTTGTTTAATTTTGCTACAGTATAAAAATGCTCACACTAGTGTGAAAACAGTATTGAGCGTTGAAAATGATGTGACCCTCCTTAGAGATGATAATGAACATGATGAAATATCCGGAAATACCATGATCCCCCATGCACGTTACTTTCCGGGAGGCGTTACTTTCGGGTGGGGGGGGTTACTTTCGGGGGGGGGGGGGGGAGGCGTTACTTTCGGAATTTTACGGTATTACATGTCAGTCTATGCATGGGGGGATCATGGTATTTCAGAATTTGAAAACGACACCGCAGTTAATACTGCAACTAATGTGCCCTTCAATAGCATGGTTACTATATATAGATGTTATTGAACAAGCGTGAGGTCCGTATTGGGAAAATATTCGGCTCGGTACATAAACTTGCAAAAAAAGAACTCGACCAATATTTCCCAATACGGACCGAACAAGCGAGTTCAATAAAGTATTTATTATAATGGCTTTTTTAAAAATTTGCTGAAAAATTCATGCAACCAATTTCTCAGCTAACGCGCGCGCGCCAAAGTTAAGCATATTCTTGCCTTTTTCAGGCCACTTTGCAAAAAGTTTAACCAAAATTGTCTGCCAGACACAAGGAAAAATGTTTCTACTTAATAGAAAACAGTTTTCCTTTGTTCAATGTTTCATAAAAGGAATTCGGCGAAATGAGTTCGTTAGCGGTACATCTTAGCGGTCCGTATTGCAAATTCGGACCGCTCAGGGAACCAATCAAAATGCTCCTTTTCGTCGTGGACCAGTTTGCCATATAATAAATGTACTTACCGGTCTTACCGGTTTTGTGACCCAGCTTTGATGTAGGAGCGGGATCTTTGCTATCGAAACGACGAAAATTTATAACATGTTCTTTTCTTGAGGAAATTTCCGCTGGGACCGTGCAAGTTTCTTTTTCTGTTTGGCTACTAATGATGTAAATAACCAAAACAGAGCAAACCAACAGTGACGCGAATAGCAGAGGAAATCTCATTGTCTCTGAAAAGGAAAAAAAATTATAGATCAACGCAGCCGGCATTATCAGCAAGCTGGGGCTCATAGAATTCTTGATAAAAGATATATACAGAGTCGACTTCACATGGTAATCCGCGTTGTTAAATAATTTCCGTACAATTCGTTTTCTGAAATACTTGTAAAATATAGAGTCGAACACATTAGGCCAATAATTTTAGTGACTAACTGAGCTAGGAAGAGTGCAGTCGATTATTCCATTCAGTTTTCATGTATTTATTTATTTGTTTATGAACCATGAATTAATTCGCTTCTGTAATTAAAAATATGAAAACGAAAAAATTAAAAAAGCAACTGAGGCTCTATGCTTCCTAGCTCTGGTCAGTTCGTTCCTCAAAAATAAAATAAAACAACTTTCGCTGGTATCTTAGGTTTACGTATACAGTGGAACCCGGTTAATACGGACACCAAGGGGACACGCTAAAGTGTCCGTATTAACCGGGTGTCCGTATTAAGCGGGCTCTCAGAATAAACGTCACAGACACATGTAGCAGGCAAAAGACGTCAAAGAGAAGAAGGCTACAAGCAATGACTGCAGAAAAAGGCCAAGGAAGTGAAACTTTTGTGTGAGCCACACACAGTGAGCAGATCAGAGAACTTTATTTAAGGATCTTTAACGTCTACAACGGTCAAACACCGGAAGAAAGACAGTTGTCAAACACGTCACGCTATTGTGCTACTGTTTTAGTAATAAAATCGCAATAACCTGTAGTCAAGCTTTCATTTTATAACAGGGTTTAATCGTGAAAAATGAAAATATTCAGTGCACAGATAACCAGTGTCCGTAAAGCGAGGTTAACTTTGTATGAGAGCGTGTCACTCGGGTCACAGAAAAGTGTCCGTTGTCCGTATTAACCGGTGTCCGCATTAAGCGGGTTAATATAAGAGAAAATATATGAGCTTTTCGTTGGGACAAACAAACTGTCCGTAATAAGCGGGTGTCCGTATTAAGCGGGTGTCCGTAAAGCGGGGTTCCACTGTATTTGCCTTTAAGCGCAAAGTGGTATATAAATATTGCAACATGCCGGCAAAACACCTTCAAAAATTCAGAGAGTTTTGCAGGGAAATTCGTGTGAGATCTTACAATCGCTTGCATGCAATTGAATATCGTAAAATTCCGAAAATAAGCCCCGGGGATTTTTTGAGGGGCTTAGTATAAGGCCTACATCACTCTTACAGTCCGTGACATTTGTACATTTGCCGTTCTGTATTATATTCGGTCTTTCGACCTATTCTGCTTCGCATATGTTTCTTGACGGTACTACATGTACATGCTTCGAATTTGGGGGGCTTATTTTCGGAGGAGCTTATATACGGAGGGGCTTATTTTCGGAATTTTACGGTATAGCATCATCGATATAAATGTTTCCCTTACCTCTCACAGCTCCCATTGGCGTTTTTGTGATATTTTTGGCTACCTGAATAATTATACGACGCCGCATGGACTTAGTCATTCTTTCCTTTTAATTTATTTGTTTCCATAGTAACAAAACAGCTGTTCAAACTCAGCAGTCAACACTCTGTCATATACGTTTTAATTTGTTTGAATCTCATTTTTTACCCAGACTTCATGTCAGGAGGCATTATAAGACCCAGGGCGAACTAATTCTTTTTTACGCTCACTTCAAGATGGCGGCCATTTACCTTATTCTCACTTATAACATAGAGGGCAAAATTACTGAATGCTGATTGGCTGAGACAGAGGGCATTTTTCATTAATTTTGGTTTGCCCGGGGCAAAATTACTTGATCCTAATTGGACGAGCGGCAAAATTCCTCGCTCCTAATTGGCTGAGCGCGCTGCACTTAGTTGGCAGAATTTTTCAAACACAGCGCTCGCTTGTACGACGCTTCGGAGTTTGACTTCAGTTTCCCGAGTTATTCGATGAAAAAGGAATGAAAACTGGGTGATAGCTTGAAACGAAATTCCGAAAGCTGAATCTCAGTGTTTCACTCGAAACAACAGTATATTATTTCAGTTGAAAACTAGAAATCATCAGCGAGACACTTCAGGGGCACCCAACGAACATTTTTTTTGTAAAATGCATTATTTTACCCAGATAAATGAAAATAAATGATATAAAAGCATTTCCAGGTGTTCTTCTGCGTTGCTGGGAAAAATATATCTGTTCCTCTTTGCCAGCATGACACACGGGGAAATTCCCAGCCAGCTGGATAAAAATTGTCTGTTTCCCAGCCAACAATAATAATAATATTAAAATAATAATAAGTAACCAAAAGGGGCATGGGAACTAATTAAACATCGATGGAAAACCTTTCGAATATTGTTTTGTATAATGTACTGCCGTCTCAAACAGTTTGAATATTCGGGAAATTTTATGTTCCCTTTTCTCAGGAAATAATGACCGTGTAATCATTACTATTTCCCAGCCTAAAAAATAGACCGAAATATTTTGCCAGCCAGCAAGAATTCGGCTGGGGAACAGATAAAGTGAGGAACAGATTCGTTGGGTGCCCCTGACACTTGGCGAGTTTGCGACGAAATTCTTTCATGGCGGCCAACTGACTTCTTCGCTTCACTTCTGTTATACGGGCTTCGTTATGTGCAACCCAGACTAAAGAGAACAGAGTTTGTTCAAAGAAAGAAGAAGGACAAATAAAACGGGAGAAATTACCTCTACAAGTTTGTTTGGAGTCGTCGTTTGCTGTTTTATCGATGTAGGATTGACATGTAAAGCAGCTCGCAGCGGAAAGCTTCAAAACATACAAACAGGTGAATAAAATTACTTTTACTTGGCTTGAGTGTAAGCTTGTTATTTTTTTATTTTCACGACTTACATAACGTTATCCTGTTCTGAACGTAAGGGTTTGCTCGATCTCGCTGTGATTCTGTGTGATTTTAGGAAGGAATATTTTCGTTCCGCCGGCTGAATTTAGCTTCGCGCCTTGAATGTTTTCCGAAAATTTTGCCCTCTATGTCATAAACAAGTAATCGCATGTTTCCTCGTAAAATTAAGGATTAATATCACTTGTGTTTTCAGAAGTTGCAGAAATTGCCCTCGTCGCTGCGCGACTCGGGAAATTTCTGCAACTTCTGAAAACACGCGTGATATTAATCCTTAATTTTACTCGGCCCCATGCGATTACCTATACTAATGTTCGCGCGTATTTAATTTCGCGAAATCGACAGATCCGTATTTCGCGAGGCTTTATTTTCGCGATTTCCGAGAAAAAAATGGCTCAAAGGCTTTAGAATTTTACGAAAATATCGACTTTATTTTCGCATTTTTTGCTACATCGCGAAAACCGCGAAAATTAAAACTCGCGAAAATAAGTGAGAATAAGGTACGTTTTGTAATATTGTTTTATGTTAATCAACAGTTGAGAATTCGTAGTTAACCAACGGTTTACTGTGTTTGCGGTTAAAAGTGGTTGGAAGTAGGTTGTTAAGCAACGATTATATTACATATTGTTATGGGAGCAGCTGTCAGCTCGATTGTGGGCTAGAATCAAACCAGTAGTCAGTACGAGAACCGTGTTGTCTTTTTTTGTAGAAAAACTCTCAATGCCGCCATTGCCCGTGGCGTTGAGGAGGGGGAGAGGTGTGTGTGTGTGTGTGTGTGTGTGTGTGTGTGTGTGTGTGTGTGTGTGTGTGTGTGGGGGGGAGGGGTAGATAACTGACAGAGATGCGAGCCCCGCTTTCACGAGCCTCTGGTGCTGTCGGAAAGGAAACGACTGCTACGCCCGGTGGGAAATTTTCAGCAAATGAAGCTCTAAAATGTACCCGACTCTGGATAACTACAAATGCGTCTGAATTTGAATTTGAACATATTGAATAAAATAAGTAGTACCAAAACACGCATTTCAGTACCCCCTTAAACTCCATCATTTCCAAAACCCCCTCACCCGGAATTGAACAAAACCAATTGTTTATGATTTATCTGCATAAAGCAAGGAGACAAAAATAAATGAAAACGTAAAATTGCAAACGACGAACTGATTAAGGACCGACAGAAACATTATCATCGTAAAACGTTATGATAATATTATGATAGCAAATAAAAAATAATGATAATAAAATAAAAATATTTTTATCACTAAGATAACGAACAGCAGTTCCATGAAAGTGATTTATGTTGATTGGTTTTCACAATACAATCGGAAAAAAAAGAACAATGTAAGTACTTTTTTTCTCATGCAGTTGCATGGAAACCGTTATGTTCCACAGCACTTTCTGTCTCAATTGTTGAATTGCATGAGTTAACTAGTAACACGTGACTCGCAGACGGTCAGCCGCGCGAAGCTGGGATGGGGATTACCGTAAAAGTTCGATTTAGCCCCCCCTCTCTATTAAGCCCCCCCCCCCCCCCCCCCCCCTCCTTCCGTCAGGCTGATGTAAATGACTTTTCAGTAATATTTTCTGGCGTATCAGTCACTTTATATTGAAGCCCGAGGGTATAAATGACGTTTCCTTTGTAAGACGGTCATACATAACCCATTTCTTGTTCTGTTTTAGTTAGTGGTGTGATAGTAAAGTTTGAAAATATAATGTGAATTTTCTTGAAAATTTATGATTTGAAATAAGCCCCCCCTCTCTATTAAGCCCCCTTTCCTTCTTGAGGCCTGGAATTAAATAAGCCCCCCGGGGGCTTAATAGAGCCAGTTTTCGGTAATTATCTTTGGGATGTGAGGAGTTCGCTACGACTTTCCTGTCCACGATCTTGTTTTCGACTGTACAACGAGGAAAGGATAATGGACAACCGCCGTGTTTTTTTCTATCTTATACCGGATGCCCACGCTTGTTAACGTCCAACAAAGTCGCACGATGCGGAGAATTGAAGTGTTGTCGAGGCTACGTCTCAAACAACACGCATTATATAAACTTCCGCATATATTTGAATTCGATCGATACAACGGGCCGGTATAAACTTTGAATTCCCCATATACATTCGATCGATAAACACATGCTAAGCTTGGAGCAATTCGCTCCTGTTTCTGTCTACATTTTGACGGCAGTATTATGTTGAAATCAGTCGTATTAACCAAAAAAAAAAAGGAAAGGTTAGCGCCTTATACCATTACGCCACGAGCGCGCCCCGTGTGGCCGGGGGCATAATTTATGTTAACTAGTTAACTGTATAATTTATAGCCTGGGGTTTGTTGTTGTTGCCTAGTGATGTGCACATGCCGTCGCCAGAAAGAAAGAAATATGACCCAAAGTCTACACGAGAATTGATCACGCCTGAGCTGCTTGACAGACAAAATTATAATAATTGGCAAGTGAATATTTTATTACTAAAGCCATTGTGGCAGTGAAGATTTGACCGTTCGCAATATTATCGAGTGTTACCACATTCTATATACCAATATTTTAACCCTATTCTGCCTGGGGGGGGGGGGGGGGGCAGAACGGCCCGCGCTTGACTTCAAATTTATCGTACTTAAAGAGCACGTCAAGCAATCATAGCCAAACTTTATGACTTTTTCTAAAAATTATCTGGGAACATTTTGGTGTGTCAATATTTGATCACGTGACTTGATGTTTCCATGGCAACCAAGTTTTGACAGGCCGTTTTAGCCAAATTTGGTATTTTCAGCTTAATTTTAAGTTTTCACGAGATTTCCGCTTTCTACGAATAGTTTCCTCCAAAATCTTTGCAATTGTTGCATCCTTATATTGTTTTAGATGTTTTAAAATCAAATTTGGTGATTTTCTGACATTTCTGAACAATTTAAAAATCCAAGATGGCGGATCCAAGATGGCGGACATTTTTGAAGTATCACGTTATTTTGGCGTGATATGATATCACAAATGATTCGTGATTGTCACTAAAATAAACATGTTTGAATGCTTTATACACCACATAAGTTTCATTTTTATAGCACAAATAACTTTCGAGATACAGATCGTTTTACCAAAATTTGTTGTTTTTTTAGCTTAATTTTCAGTTTTGCTTTTTACGATGAAATCTTTCCAAAATCTTTACCGTTTTAGCATCTTTATATTTTTCTGATTTTTTCAAAACAAATTTGGAGATTTTCTGACATTTCTGAACAATTTAGAAATCCAAGATTTAGGATCCAAGATGGCGGATTTGTTTAACGTATGACGTCATTATGGCGTGTATGACGTCATAATAGACACGTGACTGCCACTAAAATAAAGATTACAGAGATACATAGAGGGGGGGGGGGGCACAATCTGCCCCCCCCCCCCGCCAGGCTCAGGAACGAAAAAAAAGCCCAGGCAGAATAGGGTTAAGGGAGTCTGAATAGGGAGTGCTAAATTCTCAGTCATAAGTGAAAATTTGGATCATTTAAAGTAAGTAAGTAACTTTATTTGAGTGTCAGTCGTTCTAGCGTTACACACACTAATTGGCGACACTATATAATAAAAGTAAAATCAACATTAAAATTATTGTAAAAGTTCAAGCCATCAGTTGATTCTAAATAAAACTCTAGTTAATTATACGGTCCGTTTTCATCGATCGATAAGCAAGTAATATCACAGGGGGCATACAAGTTGAGAGGATTAATGAATAAAAGATATAATGAATAAATGAATCGTTACCTGGTTTTCTTGGGTTTTCTTTTGTATTCTCTTGCGCGAACTTATAGGAAAGACCGCTACCCACATTTTCTGCGCCAGCATTAATCTCGCACCCAGACCTTCTCGCTTTCCGGAAATTTTTTTTTCCTATACATATATTCTTAACAAGGGAGGCAGCTCCGAGCGCAAAACATTTGAACCACAATCAGAAACTCGCTTGAATCACAACTTTCCTTTGCTTTCATACAACCATACAAACAAAATGTGAAGTCAATAGATTGAAGTACAACTTGCCCGATTTTTTTTTCGATTACGTTCGCCACAGTCGGAGAATGTGAACGTCTTTTCCAAAGTTTTTCTTGAACAAACCCTCCCCCTGCTCGCAGCAAAATCAATTCCCTTCGCTTGGTGATTACGCTAAAATGTAGGACGACAATTTTGTTTTCGATCGATCGGAAGGAGATCGGACGCGCGCAAACTGTTGCGAGCAGGGGGAGGGGTTTGTAAAGATTTGTCGCACCAAAATACACGTGTGGGAGAGGGAAGGGAGGCGAGCGCGCGCTGGATGGCGCGTGATGGCGCGTACTGGGACAAGCCTAATGGTACGATCATATAGCGAAAAAAAAGTTCAAGAAAAACTTTGGAAAAGACGTTCACATTCTCCGACTGTGGCGAACGTAATCGAAAAAAAAATCGGGCAAGTTGTACTTCAATCTATCGACTTCACATTTGTTTGTATGGTTGTATGAAAGCAAAGGAAAGTTGTGATTCAAGCGAGTTTCGGATTGTGGTTCAAATGTTTTGCGCTCGGAGTTGCCTCCCTTGTTAAGAATATATGTATATAGGAAAAAAAAATTTCCGGAAAGCGAGAAGGTCTGGGTGCGAGATTAATGCTGGCGCAGAAAATGTGGGTAGCGGTCTTTCCTATAAGTTCGCGCAAGAGAATACAAAAGAAAACCCAAGAAAACCAGGTAACGATTCATTTATTCATTATATCTTTTATTCATTAATCCTCTCAACTTGTATGCCCCCTGTGGTAATATTAGCAATTTCAAAATACGTATAGGAGTCAATGGGTTAAGTTCTTCTTATCAAATAACAGCACATTTACAGTAAGCTATTGTAGGAGCCCAAATTAAAGTGTGAGCACTTTCGATTAATTCACATCATTTCGTGCACGCATACTATCCAATCAGAAGCCCAGGAGCTGACTCGTTGCTGTAATACAGTAATTTGCATTTCATTATTGAAGGCAACCTCGCCCCCAGCATCCTTGCGGCGTTCAAAATGGCAGCGCGAAAAAGACCCTGGCGAACAACAGGTCACGTGACCACAAAATTAGCCAATCGCGAGCCCGCCACCATTTTGAAACAATCGAAATCTCCAATATGTTTGGAGACACGTGACCTGCTGTTCGCCAGGGTCTTCTGCGCGCCCACCCGCCATCTTGAAAGCGGAGATGGCCGTGAGGACGAGGTTGTATTGAAGGTTATCTTACTGTATGGTACGTAGTCCCGAGTTCAAATCTTGTCCGCGCTTTGTTCATAGCCAACTGGTCAGCATCCAACCAGTTGGGATTCTTAACCATATGCATTGCCGTAGCAAGGGGAGTCCCCCACCCCCAGTTTTTTTTTCACAAAAGTATATGTATAAAATGTTGAAAATAAAATTTCATCTCCCAGAGGTTTGAAACAATAACAAGATGTCAATAATTCCTGATAAATTACAATATCCATTTCCCCAATTTATATTTGTTCTTCTTTTCTCTTTTTACCGTAAGTAGGGTGATGCACAAAAATAACAGCCAAAAATTAAAACAAACGAGAAATCGTGACAAAAATGTGACAAAAAAAGTAGGAGGAAGTAATTCGCGATACGCGTAAATCAAAAATAGCTCTAGTGGAGAACGCTGGAAAAGCATTTCCGAGCATGCCCCAAGACCCCCTAGCCTATAAAACCTCTTTCATAATGCCGATTTTTTTAAAATTTGAATGCCTATAACTGAAGAAAGAATTCAATAACAAGAAAGATCATGTCAAAATGAGTCAATAGGTGTTCGTTTAAGGCCAAATTCCTATTTTGGGGAGACGTTGTAGGCATTTCAATGTTTGCACAAACATGAAAACGAGGCTTGAAAGGCCAGGTTTTGATTCCCATACAAATGTCTTAAATTTGAAACAGCCATAACTTTGTTGCCATTAAACCAAAACCGCTCAAACTTCCCAGGATAACATATTTTGCAGTCCTTGGTAATGTAATAGCATCAATATCCTTGTAAACCTTGCTAGACAAAATTCGGCTGGGCGGCCATTATGAAAGAGGTGTATGGCGCTCGCTTGAGGGCCTCACTTCTTTTCCCTTGCTACGGCCCTGATATGCTATGTTTATTTCCTCTGTTTGACCACAGGTGACCAAAGCGTACTATAAGAGTTTGTATGGATTTTTATAAGAGTTTGTATGGATTTGACATTTAATGAAAATATCTTCTTTTTCCTTTGAAAAGCTTCAATAAAGTTTGAAACCTTACCTGGTGTCCTTTTTTTTGTCTCCCTGGTGCTTCTTTAAGCCATTTGAGCGATTTTCGTTTCAACGGTCTGTATCATACTAATAGAGGAAAATCGCTCAAATGGCTTAAAGAAGCACCAGGGAGACAAAAAAAGGACACCAGGTAAGGTTTCAAACTTTATTGAAGCTTTTCAAAGGAAAAAGAAGATATTTTCAATTAAATGTCAAATCCATACAAACTCTTATAAAAATCCATACAAACTCTTATAGTACGCTTTGGTCACCTGTGGTTTGACCAGCATGCCTGCTATCCACTATAATCACACATTTACATAGTTATAAGTAAGAGAGGAATGAATGAATGCGGACTGTGGAAAGACACTATCAGTGCCCATCTTTTATATTGAAATCCTCAAATCTCTCATATATCCATTCTTGTCCCTAAACATCTCAAAAACTGATCAAACATTTCTTAAAAGTTTGGTCCTGATTTTGTGGGACCTTCCACTACACACCCATAGGGCACGTTATGATTACATACCCTTATCATCTATTAAACCCATATTTAAGATAAGATAAGGACCTTCAAATATATGTTTTCTCCTAGCGAGGCCTTTTTTTCTAAATAGTGGAGGACATTACTTAGGATATTCATCAAATGAGTACTCTTTCAGAAAAGGGTAGTTCTTCATCATTTTGTGACACGTGCTTTTTGCTCCTCGGTCCAGACTACTTTGTCTCTCGTGACTGAGGGAGCTGCATACAAAATTCTGCTGCATTTTGCAAAATAATCCTCAGAACACGTGACTCCTAAATGGTCACACAATCTTTGCAGCGTTTCTTTGGGTCGAAGCACTGTTTCGTGTCCTGGAATATCGATAACAGCATCTCCATACCGTTCCCTGACGCGTTGGTTAGAGGCTGCCTTTCCAAAGTACACCCTAATGGCCTGCTCAAGCTCTGTTGTGTTGTTTATCTGTCGGAAATGAAAAAACGAAAACAAAACAAATTATGCAGCTTATCATGCTGTAAACAACGCGGAATGAATACATGTAGGGTCGTGACTAGAATGGATAGACCAAAATCAGATCAGACGTTACCCTAACACACACAAAAGAAAGCTAACAATTCTCGGGGCTATAGTAGGCTAACCGGGGCGCTATTCTCGGGGCTAATCAGCGCTATTCTCGGGGCTAATCAGTGCTATTATAGATCAACTGGGGTGCTAAAGTAGGCTGATCTTATTTTGGGCTATCCATTTAAGGCATAGCCATACATGTAGGCCCAGAGCCGCCATGATGGTTTGCATATTAACCACGTGATTTCCGAGGGGGCAAACAACTTAAAAATCGCGAGATTTTAACCAGTTACTTTGTATACTGAGGAGCGGTCGGGAAAGCAGTCAGACTCACAAAGATCTTTACACATAAAACGACACATTTAAGTTTGCAAAACATGTTTCGACATGTTCTCATGTCATCGTCAGTTACATCAGTGTGCGTTACAATTTGAATTTCTTATTTATGTCTAAGTATTACGTAATACAATGGATACATCGAAATAACTAAATAGCAGCGTACGATACCATTGAAATCTCTATTGTTTACATTTTAAAGGAACAATAAGCGTTACATCATACAGTAATGACAATGTAGGTTTAGGGTTCATTTTCCCGCTTATTGTGCATGGCTAGACTCTATAATAGCTTACTGAAGAATTGTTCACAGGTATTGTAAGCTTAAAGCATTCAAGGAAATTAAACACTTAATGAATACGAGTTCTTTTGACGCTTTTGTAAAACAAAATAAACAGCTTGCATTGTTTACAAGTCAGAATATAGAGTAACCATTCCAAACTAATTAACAATTAGATTATGAGCTCGAGATTTCTATGATGTGATAGTTGACGAGGCCGTAGGCCGAATCAACTATCACATCATAGAAATTCATGGCAAAGAATGAGGGACACGCACGCGCGGGCTCTGGGAACTAGATTGTAAATAAACGGTAAAAAACATGTCGGACTGAATAGAGAAGCTTGTATGAAATTAAATAAATATTTTGACTTACCGCTTTATGTTCCCTTCTTTTCCACCTGTATCAATCGGATTCTGGCATTTGACACCGATGACCGTTTTCTGACACAAAAATCACCATTTTTGAAGGCTTATTCTCCACGGTAAATGCGTTTGAAGTTATGGATCTTTTCCTGACTACCAACAGTATGAAAGAATAGCAATTCCGGTCAAATCACTGAAATCATCTTCGCAAAATGGATCGCAGTAATCCACAGCGCTTGAAAATTCACCCGTATCAATCGAAAGTATTACTAGTAAACAATGTCATCCACGTTGATTAAAACGATTTTCCATGAAATGTTGGATCCACCACGGTAAATTGCTTTGAAGTTTGGCTTTTTTCCAGTTCCATGTCCTAAGAACAAGCGCGGAGAAAGGCGTTTTTGCCACCTTAAGTGTAAGTCTTTTCTCTCACATCTGTAGGTTTCGTGAAAAACATTCGCCATATTGATCTCATTTCACTTGGTAACCTCCCTTCTTTTCCCCAGGACTTTTTTGAATAAAGTTTTCCGAGTAAGACTGAGAATGAAAGGAAAATTCTGCGGGAAATACAAAATACATAATTTCGGGATGGTCCGTACGATCGAGTTAACGGAGTTCATGTAGTCATTTTCACTATAAATAACAAATTATAACAGTCAAATGATATTGTAAACGACAGACGAAAAATAATTAAGCTGTGAATAGCTTGCCGGCCTGAGAGAATCACGCTTTTGGCCGCCATAGTACTCATATTTGCCGCGCGCCATATTGGTTTCTTTGTTATTATGGAGGAAGCCGCGTACCGCTGCGCGGGCTCAAATGTCCCTCATTCTTTGCCATGGGGAGCGAATAATCGAATTGTTTTAGTAAAAATCACAACAATTGTTAGTAACTCCAAATGCTCCTCCAAAACCTCGTAGAAACGAGAAGAAACCGCAATTTTGTAGACGACATCCAGCAACTGTACACTAATTGCTGATAGTGTACGAGTAGCTCAGCCAATCAGATTGTCTCATTTGCATTAGTATACCAGTAGATTTTTACTAATAGCAATTATAATATTAGCTATCAAATATCAGCTGACACTCAAATATAATTTTAGAACAGATATTTGAATATTAGGACATGCACAAGACGATTTTCCGAAAACTGTCTTCCTTCCAATGTTTGCCCTCTGACAGACCACATGCATGGCTAATTTGCATTTTAATACGAAGACGATAATGACGGCTATCACCCGCCACGATTAACTAAAGTCACTTGTGGGTTACTAAGTTTTAAATTTATCTCATGAAGTTCTGGTTCAAGAAATTTGTTATAAAAATAAATTAGCATAATTATCTACAAGTGAAAAGCCCTTCCTCACTTTTACTCCTTCTTCTCTCACAGCGTCACGTGATCCTGTAGCGCGAAGCATCATGGTTGCTATGTTGTCAAAGGGGTTCCTGGTGACGTGTATGAATTTCATTGGAACTTGAACGACTTGACTGATTTCTTCTAGAACTCCACTTTGATTGACGTCCCTTAAGGCTCTTGCCGTCCCACCTCCATTTTTGTCGCCTATAACCTTTCCGAAAATTATAAAATAAGAATCAGTCAACACAAAACCTTTAAAAATCGTAATTACCTTATATATTCTCACTAATCTTCGCGCGCTCTTAATTTCGCGAAATCGATAGACCCTTTATTTTCGGGATTTCAGAGAAAATAGGTTATAATTTTTGCAAAAATATTGCCTTTATTTTCTCTTTTTTCTACGCGAAAACCACGAACATTAATACTCGCGAAAATAAGTGAGAATAAAGTATGCCTAAAGTCTGAAATCACCAATTTTTGTTTCAAATTGTCTCTCAGCCATCGCTTATTCAGTTCAAAAAGAGAAAAGAGGAAAAAATATGTCAAAGACCACATGCGGCCAAAAGCTCTTTTATAATACATTTCTCTTCCCTTATATTAGACCCGGTTGATCATTATCATCGTCGCCGTCGCCGTCGCCGTCGCCGTCGCCGTCGCCGTCGCCGTCGCCGTCGCCGTCGCCGTCGCTCGCCGTCGCCGTCGCCGTCGCCGTCGCCGTCGCCGTCGCCGTCGCCGTCGCCGTCCGTCGCCGTCGCCGTCGCCGTCGCCGTCGCCGTCGCCGTCGCCGTCGCCGCCGTCGCCGCCGTCGCCGTCGCGCCGTCGCCGTCGCCGTCGCCGTCGCCGTCGCCGTCGCCGTCAGCGCCGTCGCCGTCGCGTCGCCGTCAGCGCCACCGCCACCGCCACCGCCACCGCCACCGCGCCACCGCCACCGCCACCCACCGCCACGCCACCGCCACCGCCACCGCCACCGCCACCGCCACCGCCCCCACCGCCACCGTCACCGTCACCGTCATCGTCATCGTCATCGTCATCGTCATCATCATCATCATCATCACCACCAACACCACCAATACTACCACCACCACCACCGCAACCACCACCGCAACCATCACCACCACCACCACCACCATCATCATCATCATCACCATCACCACCACCACTACCACCACCACCACCACCACCATCATCATCATCATCATCATCATCATCGCCAATACCACCACCACCACCGCAACCACCACCACCACCACCACCACCATCATCATCATCATTATCACCATCATCATCTTTACTTGGAAAAAACAACACTACAGGTTGACCTGAATCCCAGGTCCAGTTTCCGTAGCATGAAGCAGAGTGGGAGTATTGCTACTATTATGACTACATTACTATAGACTCAATGTGATTTACCATACCAGCTGCATAAAATCATTGCCGAGACTGATCTACAGTCCCAGCCACAGTGGGCTTAAAGCAACCTTTGGGATCGCCTCTGGAGTATACTGTACCATGCTGATTAGTCCTAACTAGGACGAAACATCTGTTCATGGCTGCAACTCTACGGGTAATATGGCTGTGCGCATGCGTAAGGTTCAGGCCAAGCCGCGGAGATGTATAGTGTGACCATTGCATTCAGTTAGCGTCATAGGTCCGCAATGCGTGCAAAGACGATCTAAATCATAAATAAGAGCAGCTATCATAAATACCTGTATTTTTTTTCATATCCTCCTTGCCATAAACCAGGAACATTGTAGTTGTATAAATCTTTATTCTTGGCACGGTTTCCAAACATAGCTTGTTCGGTGGAAAGCTTGTGAAGATTGAAAAATAAAACATATTTTTTCAGGTTTTTATTTTTAAAATCTGATGACTGGTATTCTTGCCATTTTGCTAACACACCGTACTCATGTGGGATGATAATCTCTGGGTGTGCGTCCAAGATGGCGGCCACTAAGCTGTGGCTACTACGAGGATATCCAATGAACATCACAAATGTCTCCACTCGATCGTACAACTTAAAAAGATTCTCTGCTGGAGAAAGGAAAGGCGTTTCTTCTGAAAAAAAATGAAGCAGCTTGGTTATACTGATAGGCGAGTTTTAACTTTGTCGGGAATAAAGAGACGGGAAGTCTACGGGATGCGGGAAAAGCAAGAGCGGGAAGCGGGATACCTAATGTAACGGGAACCGGAAGCGGGATACTTAAGGTAACGGGAACCGGGAGAATTAGGAAAAAATAGCAATATTTTGCAATTAGGAAAGGCAAAAAAAGGCAGAAGCCAGTTCTGAGAAGGGGAGAACTAGGAGTAAAACCATCCTCGTTCCCAGAGCTCCTCGTTTTTTTCTTTGCGCCGGAAATGAGTAGCCCTGGTCGCAACATTGTTTCATTGGCTGATAAAAATTGAATACGCAACACGAATTAATGAATGGATGTCCGGAATTTTCGGACATCCGGTAACGGCTGAGACCAGAGACTCCGTTTCGCCAACCACGTGCCCAAAAGAAACAAAGGATCTGGGAACGAGAATGGGGTAAAACGGTACAGGAAGCGGTAAGTTCAGACAGACCCTCCCCTCCTTCATAACCTTCATATAAATGCCACTTGGAAGGTCTTCCCTAGAAACAGTAGCTAGGCGGACACGCAGTGAGTGAACCATTCACTGTGCACCCTTTCCCTCAGAATTGCCACGTGGCTAGAAGGCTATACACACTGCGTGAAATGAGTAATTTCGTTGAATTTACGGGGCCCTGATATTTCATGACACTCGACGAATCCTAGATCCGAACGCGACGTGTCAGGATACGTGGCGTGTCGTAGAGTGTCATGTTAACGACACGTCAGTCGCGGCGTGTCAGGACAAATCATGGCCCTGGTACGCGGATTGCGGCGTGTCAAGGGATTTCAGATCTCTGGTACTTAACGTCACGGCCTGTAATTATATATGAATCAGCCAAACTACTAAAAGTGTCAATGAGCGAAAGTTGAATTGAAGGACGTATTAAAATCATAGACGGTGAACATGGCGCATGAGCGAAAATGTTTTATTCACGTTCACTATTTACGTATCAGTCAGAATGGACTGTACCTTCTTTATGTTGCAGTTATGTATCGCGTAAAGAGTAACTATAACTATCTTTACACTTTTTAAAGTATCATATAAAGGTATTTGATTCTAGATGTATCTTTACGCTCCTTTACGTATCGCGTAAAGGTAGTCTATACGCATCTTTACGTTCGTTTACGTATCGCGTAAAGGTAGTCTATACGCATCTTTACGCTCGTTTACGTATCGCGTAAAGGTAGTCTATACGCATCTTTACGTTCGTTTACGTATCGCGTAAAGGTATTCTATACGCATCTTTACGCTCGTTTACGTATCGCGTAAAGGTAGTCTATACGCATCTTTACGTTCGTTTACGTATCGCGTAAAGGTAGTCTATACGTATCTTTACGCTCGTTTACTTATCGCGTAATGTATGTCCGTAAAAAAAAAAAAAATTGAATCCGTATACAAGTAATGTCCGGCGGGAGCTATATTGGATTGACGTAGAAAGAAATTATGTATAAGGGCTGTATAAGGTCTATAAGGAAAATATTCGACGTTTGCTCTCGCGGCCTACACTAGAGTGAAAAGGAGACACTGTAATCTGTTCCTGAGAAAGCAGCTTCATAAATTATATGCCGACTTATCGCGCGCCTCCCAGAGACTGGGCCCTATTAGTCGCCACGGTCAGCGGTTAAACGCATGAGAAGACGCTTTCCCCGCGTCCATTTTGAAAGGTGACAAAGTTTTCTATTTCAACGACCAACTTTGGTCGACTTGGAGTCTTTTCTTCCTGTTATTGATGAGTTAGTTAATCGAAAACTCGTCCTGAGCTGGAGAACAAGAAGGAGAGCGAGATCACTCTGATGTGCGATCAACATTCCTGTGTCTAAATCCATGACTTCGATTCAGTCCCCGTCGCTATAAAACCGGTGAGTGAGTCTTCTTAGTTGTTATCTAATATGTTGACCTGACCTCTGTAGATCAATCATAGGATACTTCTTTGACTTCTTTGCGTTTTTCTAAGAGAACACGAACGTGATTCTTGCTTTTATGCGCGGTGTTTTATATACAAAATATAACTTAAGTATTAAAGTTAAGCTTACTCGATTTATAAGGGTTTGTATGGGAATATAACGGTTTAATTTTAGGCGGTATAAATCCAAAAGTTTGTGAATGAAATTGACTCATCCTGTTACTATGTTGTATTTTTGTTGTTTTTCCACTGCTCTGGCCAGTTTGAGGTGATTTTGGTGAGATATTTGTACGTTGTTTGAGATTTCCACAACTAAGAATGCAGGCTTACCATCTTCTGTTTGTGTGGTCACAGTACAGGTAACCCAAGCGCTCAGAAATTCAAAATGTCCTTGTTCAAACTGCGATGGACAACTGTGCCTCGCTGGGTATCCAACTATGGTTGCCGAAATGTAGCAAAACTCGATAAAAATATATTTCCATTCGATAAAATATACATGTATTTTCATTCGATAAAATATATTTTCATTCGATAAAATATACATGTATTTTCATTCGATAAAATATATTTCCATTCGATAAAATATACATGTATTTTCATTCGATAAAATATATTTCCATTCGATAAAATATACATGTATTTTCATTCGATAAAATATATTTCCATTCGATAAAATATACATGTATTTTCATTCGATAAAATATATTTCCATTCGATAAAATATACATGTATTTTCATTCGATAAAATATATTTCCATTCGATAAAATATATTTCCATTCGATAAAATATATTTTCATTCGATAAAATATATTTTCATTCGATAAAATATATTTTCATTCGATAAAATATATTTTCATTTGATAAAAAAATTAATTCCATAAAATCACGTGGAAACGTTAGGCCTAGTCGCATAGCTGAAACATGGATCGTGGAAGGACTTTTTCTCAGCAGCAGTGTTGTTCAAAGAGAACATGACTTTATCAGTTCTTAGAAGTGTTTCAGACGGTGTCGTAAACTATGCCGGGAGTGTACTGATCAGAGTTGCAATATAAACTTTGTAATCCACTTATATTGGTGGAATAGGATGGCTGAAATTGGAAGGAAAACCACAAGTATGGCCGATATGGGTCCACGTTCTATCGCTGCGAATGGAACAGGAAGGCCACTGTTTGTGTTATGACTGCTGCCCATTGGAGAGCAGTGTGTTCACGGGATCGTTTCGGTACATTCCGCCGATATCTGGAATCCATGGCCCATGGCCTACTATATGGACTATCAATAACCTGGGCCCAGAGGTTTTCTTTGTTTTCTTTCAGAAATAAGAAAGAAAACCTCTGGGACCAGGGTAGAGTATCATTGGACTATGCTACTGCTACCCTATAAAATGAACTATCCTTATAACAAATTATGATTTTAACTCAAACAAAGTTACAAATGATCAAACAAACCATAACACAAACAAATATAAGAGTGGACATGATTTAATGACCCAAAAATCGATACCCTATTTCAGACCTATAAAATTAGTACACGTGTCTAATACATGACTTCAGCTACCCAGGAATGGGTTCCATTTGCGCGAACATTTGAAAAGGGCTTCAAATTCTCCGATGTTAATGGAAAAAACAGTTTCATCTAAAAGCCAAACCAAATTCTAGGCCAGAGTGAACAAAACATACCCTATTTCAGACCAAAATGGTCAAAATCTATACCCTATTTCAGACCAAAACGGCTCAAAAACCATACCCTTTGGGGCAGCACATATCTATATAGCTTATATAAGGGAGTACCCCCCCCCCCCCCCCCCCCAGGCATCTAGGTTTCTCAAATTGTATTCCTGGCGGCGGAAAATGGATAGCTCTTGTAAGTACCCTGGGGTAAGCTTATTCATCGTTTTGAACATCATTACTGCTTTTTGTTTTTCGCGACGTTTAGATAATGTGTCCCAGTTTGGTTTTTCCAGAAGAAGGCTCGAGCTAGTATCATATTAGGGTGATCTCGTAATCACCCTGGCTGCACAATTTTGAAGTTACATACACTTACCGGTTTTGAGAGCCGGCTTTGATGTGGGAGCGGGATCTTCGCTATTGAGACGATAAACATGTTCTTTTCGTGAGGACATTTCTGCTGGGACTGTGCATGTGCAAGTTTCTTTTTCTGTTTGGCTACTAATGATGTAAATAACCAAAACAGAGCAAACCAACAGTGACGCGAATAGCTGTATAAATCTCATTGTCTCTGAAAAGGAAAAAAAAGTATCTCGATTAACACAACACAATAGAGTCATCCTCTTTTGCACAACATTATCAGCAAGGGTACATTGAGGATTCATATAGAGTCGACTGTATGGTCATCCAATGTCAACTAATTTTCGTACAATTCGCTTTCTGAAAATAGTGTAAAATCATCAGTATAGAGTCGAATACATTTAAAGATGATTTCCAATCCGTACTGCGCATGCTCTGGGTTTGTTTTCATTTTTGTTTTGATCTTGTTGATATACGTTACACTTTGGTGATAGCGTACATGAAGTTGTTGTGAAGTTTTTGAGTCCGCCATAACTTGTCGTTGAGTTCCAGAATGCTCGATGAGCTGAAGCGTCGGTTTGGGATAACGCCGAGGTTCTTCTACTCGTTATTATTGTTTGGTAAGGATATCTGGCGTTAATAATGAAGAAAAATGTAAGTTTGTACAACAATTTCTATTTTCGCTAGTATTTACATTCCTTCGTATGCGACTCATAAACATAGCAGGCGGAGATTGCGCAGTACGGACTGTAAATCATCTTTAAGGCAAATTTATAGGGACCGTCGTATCTGAGGAAGCGTGCAGTAGTTTATTTTATTATATAGACACGAGTGTTTTACTGGAAAATAGACCACTCGTAAAATTCATACGAAACTACATCCGGGACCCGAGTGGCGTATTTTCGATGACGTCATTTCCCGCTTTTGCATGGCTTTTTGTGAAAAATGGCGAGCGATAGATTCGTGAAATTCACTGAAGCCGACATGAAATCGTTCACTGAGGAGTAGGAAAATGTTAACACGAAGAAGAAATGACTTAAAATTATTCAAGGAGTTCCTTGCAAGTGAAGACGAAAGGAGAGAAATTCGGAAAGTCCAGCCACCGAGCTGCAAGAGTTCGCGATAAAGTTTGTGCTTTGTCTTTTGTCTATATAATAAAAAGAAAATTACCCGGTGGCTTGAAGATATGAATTTTATTTTCGAGTGGTAAAAACAATATTTTACTCACTCGCTGCGCTCGTTCGTAAAATATTGTTTTTACCACTCGAAAATAAAATTCATATATTCGCGCCGCCGTGTAATATCCTCTATATATATGCTAACGAACCGTGAATTATTTCGATTCAACAGACGAATATATGAAAACGAAAAACGAAAAAACGAAAAACGAAATCACATTAAAACAGAAATTTCTCCACGCTTCCTAGCTCAGGTGTACGTATACTTTCCTCAAAAAAATAAAATATTTTTGCTTGTATCTAGTTAGGTTTACGTAATTGCCGTGGTATATTGCAACTTGAAAACGTCTTCAAATAAATATTCAAAGTCAAGATTTACAGAGAAAATTCGTGTAAGATCTGATAATTATTAAACCGTTGCTTTAATACACTCTTTTTTTAGAACATCTAATTTTTGAGCTGAGGCTGAACTGAAGACCGCGAATGTTCTTATTTTTTTGGCGATTTCAGACTGAAAACGTTCTTAGCATGTTCTTAAAGTGCAACTAACCCCCAAATTTTTTATTCGCTTAAATAAATGTACTTGTTATTTGAAACTTAACTGCGAAATTTTTTTTGGATTTGGTTGAATCCTCGATTTTCTGTGCCCCGGCAAAGTGACCAAAAACGCCGCCATTTTTGTTCACGGCCGCGTTTTTGACTGGGAATGAATTTAGCGGCTAATGACGTCAACTCAGGAACCTTTGATCCTTCGCGTCCACTCATTTCCTTCAGGAAGATGCGATACACATTCGAAAAGTGTGTAGAAACGCCTTCCAGGTGCGTTATTGGCCGTTGCAGTAACACCCCAGATTTAGAGAAAGGTATACTATACCATTCTAAAGCAATCGTCGAGAAAATACGAAAAAGACGGTGGATGTAAACTCAAGCGAACGAAGTAAAGTGGGACTGTAAGAGCCATTGCTCAAGAACTCCGTCTATAATTTGTCCGCGCACTTCTAGCAGGCTGACTTCCAAAGGCTATTTAACCCGGTCGAAGCCAACCCAACTAGCCATCAACCAAATGTTACCGAGAACCTATCTCTACCATCGCTATAGCCAGAAATGTAAGCCCATCAAATTCAGTAGCGCGAGCGTAGAAATTTCTATCCGAGCATTCATCCGTAGTATCGCGCATCTGTAATGGCGTTAACATTTCACCCTCGTGCGAAGCAATTTCAGGAATATTGATGAAAGTCAAAGACGAATTTCTTTCGAAGGATAAAATAGGAAAAATGACAAAAGATTTGAACTCCAAAAGTTTTTCTGAGGCCGGGAAATAAGCAGTGTGATAAACCGTATACTCATCGTAATATCAATGCGGACTACAGAGGGAACAGGTCCACTTCGCTTATCGAGGTTTAAAAAAGTGCTATTTATTTGACGGTTTTTACTTCAAAATTAACTTAGTTCACTATGGTGGTTATTTGGAGTAGCAACGACAAACGTTTGAGGATGTCAAAACTGTAGTGATGTGGCTTGTTTCCTTTCAGCTTGTTTTTTTATGGCTTCAATTTCCAGGCCCGAGCAAGCTGCGCGGAGCAAGCCGATTTTCAATCGATCGAAAAAAAGCCGCGAGCGAGAGAAAACTGCGACAGTTACTTGGCTTTTGTAAAAATCAAAACCCTCTAAATGGTGAAAAGCTGGCATTTAACAGAATAACCATTGCTTTACAAAATACATACTCGCTAAAGCAAAAATATAAATGATCATACGGCTCGCGTATATCGATGCATGGGAGTACTATAGGTGACAATAATTGCTTACCATTGACTGACTTCTTCAGTGCTATCTAAGCGGTCCTTTGTGCTTTCTTTTCGACTCTTCGTTCGCTTTGACCTCCTTTTCGCATTTAGTTGTCCATTCCAGGTGACCGGGCAGTTCATCCAAGAAGATATCTTACTCATTGCTGCTTGAAGTATCGATTGCGAATCTATTTGTTTACATCTGGTTTGACAAGTATTAGTGATAAGACTAACCAAGAATCCACTCTTTCTTTGCCGTCAAGTCTAGCTTGAATTGCTTCCTCTAGCTTCTTGTCTTCTTCTTCTTCCTCCTTTTCGTATTTCTTCAGCCATTCCTCGTCCACATACGGTTCGTCGGCATAAGCGAAAGCCATCCCATCTGTGTGCTTCGATCATCACGGGAAGCTTGCGACCCATGCATCTTCCACTTCGATCTCAACATTTTTGTGTCATAGTCTTCCGAATTGTAACTAGACTCCGAATTTGAGTCACTAGATGACATATCTAGCTTGAGTTAAAATTCTGTGGCTTTCGAAAATAAAACGGCTCGGAAATAACGAAAAGAATATCTACGCTCGAAGGATTCCCAGTCAAATGCTTGTAAACATGATAAATCACACTCCTGCTTTGACGTCACATTGCTCGACCCAGGACTCCCATTTGCGCGATGGTGAACATGGAAAGCCTGACTTTAAACAATTGTAGAAACGCGGGGATTTTATCAATCACGATAATTTTTTCGCAGACGTGATCGGGACAATAGATAGATTTTAAAGAGAAAAAAATTTGGGGGTTAGTTGCACTTTAAGTTACATGGTATAGAATTTCACAAAAAAGATTCGAACGTGACCATGAAAATGTATTTACATTTTATGTGATAGAAATCCATGTTGTTACTATAAAATTTGTGCATTCAAGTATTTTGAGCTGATTTGAACTGCTTATTCACTGAGATATTTGAAATGTTACGTTTTATCCAGATTTTGTTAATTTTTCGAAAGGATACAGGAATATTGTATTGAGAGCTCTATGCAAGAAACAAGCGGTCCAAGTGAATAAAAATGTTCTTAGCTAAGGCTCAACCTGGTTATGTTCTTAGTATGTTCTTAACATTTTGGTCAATCTCAAAGTTCTTATAAAAAAGGTTCTTATAAAAAAAAGAGTGTATGCTGACAGCCAGTTATATCAAAATGTCCTTTACCTTAGTTCCCATTGACCAATACCGCTGTCACTGCGTCAATTAAAGCCTGGGACAAGATATCCGATAGCCTGTACCTGCCTTACACTGGAAGACAGCGGTGGCCTAATCGGTTAGCACGACAGGAAGTGTTTACTTAGATAATTTGTTATATTTTTGGCACTATAAAGCAACTGATCTGATTAATTGTTATTGTAGAACCATGCGTGGATTCAGTCATTCATTTTCCTTTTAATTAATTTGTTTCTATGGTAGCAAGACACTTTAGACTCAGCAGTCAACACTCTGTAGCCAATACGTTTTGTTCGAATCTCATTGTTTGCCCAGGCTTCATGTTAGGAGGCATTTTAAAAGACCCAGGATGGGCCAAATTTTTTTTTACGCCCACTTCAAGAAGGCGGCAATTTACGTTTTGTAATTTGTTAAGCAATTAAATATTGTTTCATGTTAATCAACAGTTTAGAATTTGAAGTTAACCAACAGTTTACTGTGTTTGCGGTAGTTAAAAGTGGTTGGAAGTAGGTTGTTAAGCAACAATTCCATGAAAGTGATTTACGTTGATTGGTTTTCACAATAAAATCGAAAAAGAAAAGAACAATGTGAGTGTTTCTTTCTCTTCATGCAGTTGCATAGAAAACCGTCCTATTCCTATTTCTGGGGGGCTTATATTCGAAGGAGCTTGTATACGGGCGGGCGTATTTTCGGAATTTTACAGTATAGCATCCGGCGATATCAAAGTTTCCCTTACCTTTCACACCTCCCATTGGCGTTTTTGTTATATTTTTGGCACTATAAAGCAACTTATTAAAAGCAACTCTGATTCATTTTCCTTTTAATAAATTTGTTTCCATGGTAGCAAAACACTTCAGACTCAGCAGTCAACCCCCTGGCATTGAACAAAACCAGAATCAGAATCACGCTATTTGTATGAAAAGGGCGGCAAACTTCTACGCGGTGTTTCAGTTAGCAAGTTGAATGAAAAGCGAGCAAGGCAAACTTTTCATTGGATTATTCTTCACTCAATCTCTTCTAAAGTTTCATATATTCTGCAAAATTGTGCAAATGGTTTACCTTAAAACGGGAAGATCTGAAATAATCTTTTTCCAATTTCACTGTCTCGATTGCGAACAAACCGCCCTAACAAAATTGTCTGAATTTTGTAATCAATCACAAATAAAACCTGTTTTCACGCGATATTTTGTTGCCCATATGTTATAAAATAATTGGTTCATGCTTTAGCTGTGCGTATATCGAGTTATGGATGCACGCGGGAAGTTTGGAGAGCACACCACGGCTCTTACGCTTATCTCGTGCTCTCCAAACTTCCCGCGTGCATCCATAACTCGATATACGCACGCTAACCATTAACCAATTCTTAAATGGAAACGAAAAATTACAAAAGACAAAATTAAGGACGCACTGAAACATTCAGTAGTTATAAAACGTTGTATCTTTACTTTATAGTTTACTACTAAGATAACGAACAGCAGTTCCATGAAAGTGATTTATTTTGATTGGTTTTAACAATAAAATCGAACAAGAAAAGAACAATGTAAGTGTTTTTTTTTCCTCGTGCAGTTGCATGGAAACCGTCATGTTCCACAACAATTTCTGTCTCAATTCTCAGTTGTTTTCATCTGACGTCATCAAAATTCTAAAATCTAAACTGTTAATCCTACAAAGCTCTTCTTTTTATATCTTCTAGATATGGAAATCATTAATCTCTATGCAAAGTT
This sequence comes from Desmophyllum pertusum, assembly GCA_029204205.1. Classification (NCBI taxonomy): domain Eukaryota; kingdom Metazoa; phylum Cnidaria; class Anthozoa; order Scleractinia; family Caryophylliidae; genus Desmophyllum; species Desmophyllum pertusum. The sequence continues at coordinate 1,217,494 of MU826358.1, forward strand.
TGGTATCGATCCAGTGATTCCTTTTGGAAATAAAGCTATTGGAAATTTGTGATGTCCCGGATGAACGTGTTTCTGAGCTGTCACAATAAACGGATATTTTGAATATCAATTTTTAATTTTCAGACGTGATAATAATTCAGAAGTGATTTCTAAACAGATTTGAAGTGAAAGCTAATGATATTGACGGCAGAATCTACTCTACTTCTTGTGCAATTTTATGGAGGCCATATTTGTGTCCCTCTGAAGGACACAAACATGGCGGCGGTATACTTATATATAAATACTCGTAATTTATATGAAAATTCGTTTTGCAATAACTCGGTCATGCAAAACGCTACAAAGCTATAATTTGGACAAAACGTTTCTTTCTGCCTGCTCTATAAGCTGTTAATTTTCTGATGTTTTTCTTGCAAGCAAACAGTTTTTGTAATGTTGATGAAAACCTCCACTAATTGTTGAATTTCATGAGTTAATAATTGGCAAATGAATTTTTTTTACGAACGCCGTTGTGGCAGTGAAGGTTTGGCCGTTCGCAATATTACAGAATGCGGCAACCTATCGAGGTTGCCACATTCGATATACCAGTTTAGTATATACCAACTCGGCGACCTTGCATGGCGTTTTAAGCAATCTGATTGGTCCGCTATCTCGGGATATTCAACACTATCCACCTCCTAGAAGGTGAATAGTGCCGGGAATTCTGGCAAACCTTTTGGCAGAGAGAAGAAAAATTAAAATGGCCGGCCTAAAATTATCGTTCGACTTGTGTTTCAGAAGTAGAAACCTTGAAATTGTACATCGGAAAATACACGAAGGCTAGAAAGTTTGTTCTAAAACATTTCCAAGGTAAATAAGCTATATTGATTTCGATTCTAGTTACGTAAAAAGCATGCCTTCACAAAATGTTAGGTAGTAAACGTTTATTAAATACGTCGCGCTCAGGGGGGGGGGGGGGGGGGGGGGGATAGAGAGACAGGGCCTGGGACCGACCGAGAACCATGCTCTCACAACTTGCAAAGCGATCAATTTCGTTTTGGTCAGCGGTGTTTTCTTAAGGCTTCTTTTCGCGCGCAAAATTCCTTAAAAAATTAATTTAATAATAGTTCCTATGAACTATTTCGAGATTATTCCAACACGTTCAATTTGTCCAATGTGGCCGAACTTTCCAGGAGCTGAATTTGTGAGTTCAAGTCCTGGACAGAAAAAGGAAAATTAACCTTCGCGTGTTGACGTTCTCCATAATACCGTGAATTTGGACATTTGATTTTTTTTTGTTTTGCATACGAAGGCAAAGAAATGTAAATGCAAAACGCACGTGCGTTTTGTTTTGCATGGGACGGCAAAGAAATATGCAAAACACACGTGCAGAATATTATATTACTAATTAAACCTATTGTTTTGTGACGTTCTTGTTGTCGTCCCGGTCGTGGTTGCATCTTAAAAACGAAAAACTTGAGGAAGAAGTTTATCTGGTTTAAAGGATCACAAAGTGAAAAAATACAATAATCATTCATACATCAGTACGCACTTCCATCGCCTCATCGGCCGCCATGTTTTTCTAGCTTTTATTCTGGCCTTACGTAACTTCTACGCACGTGCAGATGATGAATCCGCTGGCTAAAGTTGTGATGATTGCTTTGCAAGTTGTGAGAGCATGGTTTGGATTTGATTTAAGAGAATGTATGGGAAGTAGCTACCCCCCCCTCCCCCCGAAACGAGCATCAAACAATGAAAGATCGAAGAAGAACAATTAACAATTAGTGTACCTTTGAGGACTGGTCGACTTGAACGTCAGTTTTAAAGCTGTTCGTAGAAATTAAATAAACATGATGTCGTACCGGCTTGAGTCGAACTCCTGAAGTGCTCTTTGCTCCCTGTCTGTTGTAAATATCCACTCCTGCATCAACTGCCATTCACAAAAATTGCTTGTACTAGCCAGGCAGCTAATCCTATTCTTGAGCAATGAATTTCCGTTGGAGAAAACTTCAATTTGTCTTCTCAATCCAGCACTTGTACACATTTGAATTCTGGCGACTCGTTCATTTGCACCTTCATTACTTTCCACTTGAAGTGAAGCCTTTAACGAAACTGTCGAACTGCCCACAGGTTTGTTTCAAAGTTTTGTCAGCATTATCGAGCAATTATCTCTCAGCAATTCATCGCAAACTGATTAAATGAACTGTAAGTATCCGAGCAACGATCCGAGAGTAAACACATGTGCATGAGTATCTTGAATTTGCATCAATTGAAATGGCCTGATGCGAGTTCACTCATGCATGGTGATTGTCACGCAATGAGCGTCACACTCTTGCTTTTTTAAACAAAACTTTGACACTTTTTTTTGCGTGAGTTAGGATGGAGGTCGCCTCGTTGGTATATACTAAAACAATCATTCGCCTCAGGCTCAGTGAATATTGGTGAATATTTATTTACCTCGACTTCGTCTCGGTAAATATTCACCAATATTCACTTCGCCTTCGGCGAATAATTGTTAAATATTCTACGAGTGTCTGAATAGGGGGCGCATAAGTCTCAGTCGATCAAGATCCTCGGGAGAGTTTCGGCAAAGACCTCGGAAATCTTCATTTCTCAGATATCAGTAAGAATTTTAGCCATTTCTTAGCTGTTAGTTCATTTTGACCTAGGAAGACCTCGTATTATATTTGAAAATCCTCGGGTGATTTTCGACAATCTCCGAAAGACATCGGAGATCTTCGGAAGTCTTCGTTTGCATGGTCACGGGGCGGGATAATTGTCGTACCTTTTAGGGGCTAAAATGTGATCCAAATTCAAATAAATTTTGTAATTCGGCCTACTGGTGATAAGCGTCCAAAACAGACGATTTTTGCTCGATGGATAGAGTTGAACAAAAAGACGAAGCGTTGGGCAAAATGACATTGTTGGTTTCAAGTACGAAAGAAAATCGAAAGTGTTTTGCTTCATGTAGCGTTTATTTCATGATCAATAAAATGTTTTTCTACAAAAGCTTTTTGTTTCATTTTCTTCCTTTGGTAATCGGGCAGTTTTACTTAGGAAATCGGCCTTGTGGAAATATGACAAATTGCATAGGTTTGAGATTTGATATATACGGGCCGTTTTCATCAATAAGCAAGTGATTTTAGCAATTTTGAAACACTAGGAGTCAAGGGGTTTTAAAAGTTCTTATTATCAAATAACAGCACATTTAATACAGCAATTTTCAGTTCATTATCGAAGGTTATTACCCACCCACCATATATCTTCAATATTTATAATAACAAAGAACAAAGTTACTTCCTCCCTATTAAATGCATACAATTCAATTGTGTCCAACTTTAAGTAATCCACTGCTCCCAAATTCTAATCCTAAGAACTTGACTGGTCATAACAGTTATTACCTTTTAGGGGAGGAAATTAATTCACACCATATGCCCTCACAACCAGATTCTGACACGTATTGACTATTGGTGGTTTTCATCTGATGACATCAAATTTCTAAAATCTAAACTGTTAATTCTACAAAGCTATTATTTTCACATATTCTAGATATACACAATATTAATCTCTATGCAAAGTTTGGTATCGATTCAGTGCTTCGTTTTGAAAATAACGCATTTTGAAATGTGTAATATCCCGGAGTGAACGTGTTTCTGAACTTCCACAAAAACGAATATTTGTATGTCATTTTTAAATTTCCAGACGTGATAATAATTGAGAAGTGATATCTAAAGAGCATTGAAGTGAAAGCTGATGATAATTGCTGGTAGAATATCTACTCTACTTCTTGTGCAAATTTTATGGCCGCCATATTTGTGTCCCTCTGAAGGACACCAACATGGCGGCTGCATACTAAGTACTGTAATTTTCTGAAAATGAGTTTCGTAATAACTCGGTTACGAAAAACGCTACAAAGCCAGTATAATTTGGACACAACGTTTCTTTCTTTCTGCTCTATTATGTTGTTCTGATGTTGTTCTGATGTTGTTCTGATGTTGTTCTGATGTTGTTCTGATGTTGTTCATGGTGATGCAAGCAAATAGTTTTTGTAACATTCATGAAAACCACTATTAAATATAATAGAGCGTTTTCACGTGACGTCACCGCGGCCATCTTGGAAAGGAGAGAAATTTCATTATTTGTGCTGACTGGGGAATAAGTTCTTTTCTGATGCAAACATTTCTATTGATTACGAATTCCAATATGGCCGCCGTACAAACGCTCTTGTTAACCCCTCATTCCAACAACAACATTTTCTCTATTCCCCGAGCTTCGCAAAGTCCCGCGAGCGTATTACTAGCATTAGTTAGGATATTTATCAAATGAATATTCTTTCAGAAAAGTGTAGTTTTTCATCATGTTTGTGACACGTGCTGTTTGCTCCTCGGTCCAGACTACTTTGTCTCTCGTGACTGAAGGAACTCCATACAAAATCCTGCTGCATTTTTCAAAATAATCCTCAGAACACGTGACTCCTAAATGGTCACACAATCTTTGCAGCGTTTCTTTGGGTCTTAGCACTGTTTCGTGTCCTGGAATATCGATAACAGCATCTCCGTACCGTTCCCTGACGCGTTGGTTAGAGGCTACCAGAGTAAAGTAGTACTTTATTGCCGCTTCTAGTGTTGATGAGTTGTTTATCTGTCGAAAAGAAACAAAATAATGTATAATTATTAAAATTATGTATTATAAACAGCGAGAGTCTTACGAAACCTCGCACAAGTTTCCAACTGAGCACGCGTCATCGATATTATGACTTCTTTATTTTCTTTATTTTCTTTATTTTCTTTATTTCCTTTATTTTCTTTATTTTCTTTATTTACGACCGTTGAGAGCAGCAAAAAAAAAAAAAAAAAAACTAAAATCAGTCAATCAGAATGCTTTTTTCCTGTCCGATATATAACGTGTTTAAGTATTTACTTACATAGTTATGGCTTAATTTATAATGATACATATTATATTATATTATTTAATACTCTAATATTATGATCTGAAATGAATGCGATTAACCCTTTCAAGACCCAGAGTAAAACCCTCAGTCAATAAATGTGGTTCTAACTGTTGATTCTGTGGATGAAACCCTAGTATGTGACCATTCAAATGAAAGCTATTGAGCAGTACTTTCATGTGGTACTGTTTATTATGCTGTACAAGGTGGTTCTAACTGTTGATTCTGTGGATGAAACCCTAGTGTGTGTGACCATTCAAATGAAAGCTATTGAGCAGTACTTTTAAGTGGTGCTGTTTGTTTTTATCAGTTTGCAAATGAAATTCAAGATTTTTTCCCGCTCAGTTGTGAACTTAGCACTCCTGGGAGTGAGAGGGTTGATAACTTCTCTCACCTTTACTCCTTCTTCTCTAACAGTGTCACGTGAACCTGTTTCGCGAAGCATTATGGTTGATATGTTGTCAAAGGGGTTCCTGGTGACGTGTATGAATTTCATTGGCACTTGAACGACTTGACTGATTTCTTCTAGAACTCTCCAGTTCTTGCTTGTCCTTGTTAAATTATTGAAGTCGAGCCACCTTTCTTGTCGCCAATAACCTTGCAAAAAATGGAGTTTTTTTCACGTACACTATTAAGACGATTTCCGCTGGACGTTCGAGCAAAAAGTGCAAACAATTAAGTTACCAAAAAAGTACTCATAGCGTGGTAACATTTTGAATACAGTTAAGAAGAAATTATCGATAAATTAGCTCCAAAGCTGACCCCGCGAGAGAAGTCATTACATATTTTAATTAAAAAAGACGCTTCCGTGTCAGTTCAAAACAAAATGGCGGGCGTTTTTATCATTTTTTTACGAGGTTCGACATTAATTTTCTCGAGAATGCTTGAGAATTTAATTGCGGGGTCACTTGGAGAAGTGAATTAAAGTGATATGTTTCAAATAGTATTCAAAATGTTACCGTGCTATGAGTAGTTTTTTAGTAATTAATTTTTGCACTTATTGCTCGAACGTTGAGCGGAATCCGTCTTAATACAACAAATAAATACAAAATGTTAGAGTGGGTTTCAATTGACTGTCGAAAGTAATCGCTGAAATGCTCTTGTTTTGCTTTACTACGCTCTATGATTGGCTTAAAAAAACTCGCGCCACCTTCTCAACCAATCAGATGCAAGAATAAAACCAATCGCAACTTGGTCGCACGATTTTTCCCGCGCTTGGCGCCGGTTACGTGTATTTACTCCGAGTTCTCATTGGTTCGTTTTGTTGTTTAGGTTTGTTGGCCATTGTAATTACTTTGGTTTTGATTTTACGAAACTCAATTGAAAACCGCTCTATATAGAGGAAACATCACCTCTTTTTTTATTTAATTTTTCTTATTTTTTGGTAATATTATGTATAAATATGGCGATACCAAATAAAGTCGTCGTTGTTGTTGTTGTTGTTGCTGTTGTATAAGCTTGTTGCAAGCAAATATCGTTCCGTCTAAATCGGCCCCTACGAGAGGAAGTGGGCGATCCACTAAATCAAGCCACCGAGCCCGGGTGGGAGGGACTCCCATATAAAAGTGACGGGGGTGATCGCAGTACCTTTTAGGGGTTAAAATTCGTGGTTTGGTACCGCTTACGGTGTTAAAATCTAAAATGATAGACTGCAAAACAGTCGTTATTTTTCCGCTCAATAAGGCGCGAAGCGCCGTAAGCGTGATCCTCGCGCGCGAAACGCCCAGTCCTACTCTCCGTTTTCACACTCGCTCCAGACCTTTCATTCGAAGACCGCGCGCGTATGAATCGTACTGCGAAAAATAAGACTGTTTTGCAGTCTACTAAAATGACTGCCGTTAGAGTTATTCCGGTACCTTTTAGGGTATTAAGGTGGAAAAATATATTACATGGAATAGTTTTGTCTTAGAATATTGGTACCTCTTAGGGGTGAAAATGAATTCGAGCCACACCCACAAAACGAGATTTTGGTACCTTTTAGGGGTGGTTCTTTTCAAATTTTCTGGCGATCACCCCCGTGACTTTTATATGGGAGTCCCCCCCCCCCCCCCCCCCGGGCCACCGAGTTAAAAATACAAACTAAAAAAGTTGTTTACCTTTATTCTCCGTTGATAGCCTCCTTGCCATAACCCTGGATATTGTAATAGTAACCTCCATAGCGGTAGCAGTCAAGAATTACTATTGTTACCTGCGCGAATTCCGAACATAGCTTGTTTCATGGAATGCTGGTGAAGGTCATAAAATAGAACATATTTTTGCAGGTTTTTCTCTTTAAGTTTCGATGACTGATATTCTTGCCATCTTGCTAACACATCGTACTCATGTGGGATGATAATCTCTGGGTGTGCGTCCAAGATGGCGCCCACTAAGCTGTGTCTACTACGAGGATATCCAATGAACATCACAAATGTCTCCACTCCATCGTACACCTTAAAAAGATTCTCTGAAGGAGAAAGGAAAGGACTTTCCTCTGAAAAAATAAAATAAAATAAAATAAACCGGATTTACTTAGGTTGTTTCAGTTTGTTTTATTTCTATAATTATTGAAACAGGAGATGCTTTTACCGTGGATAATTATTAATGCCGGCTAAAAGATGAAACATGAGTGTTATTCTAGAGTCCAGACAACAAGTCAGCCACTTCCTTATTGGCTATATAAATTAATAGAGGATATTACACGGCGGCACGAAGATATGAATTTTATTTTCGAGTGGTAAAAACGGCAATATTTTACGAACGAGCGCAGCGAGTGAGTAAAATATTGTTTTTACCACGAGAAAATAAAATTCATATCTTCAAGCCACCGTGTAATTTTATTTTATTATATAGACAAAAGACAAAAGCACAAACTTTATCGCGAACTCTTGCAGCTCGGTGGCTGGTGTTTCTTGCAAGGAACTCCTTGAATAATTTTAAGTCATATGAAGTTTTCTTTTGTTAACATTTTCCTACTCCTCAGTGAACGATTTCATGTCGGCTTCAGTGAATTTCACGAATCTATCGCTCGCCATTTTTCAACCGGAGTTTGGCAGCTTTGCACAAAAAGCCATGCAAAAGCGGGAAATGACGTCATCGATATCCTCACTAGTGAGGATATGGAAAATACGCCACTCGGGTTCCGGATGTAGTTTCGTATTAATTTTACGAGTGGTCTATTTTCCAGTAAAACACTCGTGTCTATATAATAAACGGAGCTATGTCCCGGATGGGGCCTCTTGAAAAAAAAGACCAAGTTTTTCAAGTTCTTTGTTCGCAATCCGTCTTAATCTTCTTCATCCTCAACCATCCATGCTGCTGTTTGGCTTATTATTACCTCGTTGGTGTTTTTCTACCTTAGTAAACTATTATTTTGAGGCTTTCTTCAATTTGAAGAAGAGTTTTTTCTTCGCAAAAATAACTTAAAATATCGTGACATAGCCCTTTCACTCCCAGAGTCAAACCTCGAGTCAATAAAGGTGGTTGTACTTTTGAGTCTGCGGATGAAACCATTCAAATGAAAGCTATTGAGCAGTACTTTCATGTGGTACTGTTTATTATGCTGTACAAGGTGATTCTAACTTTTAAGTCTGTGGATGAAACCCCAGTGTGTGACCATTCAAATGAAAGCTATTGAGCAGTACATGTACTTTCATGTGGTACTGTTTATTATGTTGTACAAGGTGATTCTAACTCAGTTTAAGTCTGTGGATGAAACCCTAGTGTGTGACCATTCAAATGAAAGCTATTGAGCAGTACTTTCATGTAGTACTGTTTATTATGTTGTACAAGGTGATTCTAACTCAGTTTAAGTCTGTGGATGAAACCCTAGTGTGTGACCATTCAAATGAAAGCTATTGAGCAGTATTTTCATGTGGTACTGTTTATTATGCTGTACAAGGTGGTTCTAACTCAGTTATAGTGTACGCGGGAGGTTGTGACCATTCAAATGAAAGCTTTTGAGCAGTATGCTTTCAAGGTACTGTTTATTATGCTGAACAAGGTGGACGACTCTAGCTTCTTGAGTGTGGATAGCAACCCTCCCAAGTGTGTACACTATTTAACAATGAAAGATTATGAGCTCGAGATTTCTATGATGTGATACTGTTTATTATGCCGTAGGACAATTTTTTCGTTCAAAACATCCTAGTGTGACCATTCAAATAGACTGCGAGCGATTGACAAGTGAATCAACATGTGCGCGAAAACAAACCAGTGACGTCTAGCTTTTAAGTCTGTGGATGAAACCTAGTGTGTGACCATTCAAATGAAAGCTATTGAGCAGTACTTCATGTGGTACTGTTTATTATGCTGAACAAGGTGGTTGTACTTTTGTAAACGCAGCAGCGTACACTATCGAGTTAAAGTGTACGCGGGAGGTTGCTAAGCACGAAAGAAGCGCAAGAGTCGCCCGAGGCGATAGCCTGTGGATGAAACCCTAGTGTGTGACCATTCAAATGAAAGCTATTGAGCAGTATACTTTCAAGTGGTGCTGTTTGTTTTTGACAATTTTGCAAAATAAAATTCAATATTTTCCCCTCAGTTTTTTTCCCCTCTTGGGAGTGAAAGGGTTAATTGTACATTGTTGCTTACCGTGTTTTGGCTGCTGCGAAGTAGAAAAGAATCCTTCGCTAATAATGTAGCTGACCAGAACAAAGCAAACCAGAATTAAGGCCAATGTCAGATAAAATTTCTTCCTCCGGTATTGTTTCTGAAAAAGAAAATATGTTAAATTATTTCCCTGAGATCAATCGAAACAATTTAATGTGAGGCTCGCCAGTTGTCTAAACTGGGTGCCGCGTTGTCTAGTTCCTATGTGGCTTTCTCCCAGGCCTTCACGGTCAATTCATTTTGGTGACGTATCCGAGACGAACGCTTGTACCACGTGACCCGAAACGGATTGACCGCGGCGAGATAGGCAAGGTGGCTCGGTGGCTTTCACTAGTAAGTAAGTAATATCTTTATTTATAGAGGGTAACACGTAATAGCCAGGCTAATAAACTTGTGGCCCTCCTATATAATTGTAGTAATTTTTATTGGCACGGCTTTCTTGGAAACCAATTCCATGTAATTGAAGAAATTCCGTGTTTAAATAAACTGTCTGTCTGTCTGTCTGTCTGTCCTAGGCAAGGTGGCTCGGTGGCTTAATCCTTTCACTCCCAAGAGCCCTATAAGTTCAAAACTATAAGGAGAAAATCTTGAATTTCATTTTGCAAGACAGTCAAACACAAACAGTACTACATAAAAGTACTGCTCGATAGCTTTCATTTGAATGGTCACACACTAGGGTTTCATTCACAGACTTAAACATTAGAACCACCTTGTACAGCATAATAAACAGTACCACATGAAAGTACTGCTCAATAGCTTTCATTTGAATGGTGACACACACTACGGTTTCATCCACAGACTTGAAAGGTACAACCACATTTATTGACTCATGGATTGACTCTTGGAGTGAAATAGTTAATTAATGGTTTGTTCGATGGACTCCGAATCGAGAGGACCGGGTTCGAACCCTTGTGCCTCTCTACCCAGAGGAATGCGAGGCTTATAAACTAAGCTAATTAGCATTAGTCTAATTTACTAAGGTGAATATGAAGAATCCGACTAGCTGATTGGTCGAAAATTTCGGCATCTGACGCTATATTCACCGCGCGAGGCGGTGAATATAGGATTTCAAGGCGTGGTTGCTAAGCTAAGCCAAATTTGTTGTGCTGGCAAGTAAAGATGGCGACGACAGCGACTCGTTTTGAAAGAAATTTTCGTTTATTCTAAAGACATCACTCCAAGTTCAGGATATTCAAAGCATTGGGAATTTAGGTAAATGACTACCAAGACGTTTGGACGGAAAACCTTTTCAAGAAATGATTTAAACGCATTTAAAACTCGTCAAAAACAAAGGTTGTTGCGTGGCGAACAAGGGCGGCCCACGGTGTTTTGTGTCGGATGGAGGGACTGAAATTTGCTTCTCTTCAGACCTAAAGCTACTTATTTCAGGAAGATAACTACTTCTGCTCATGAAATCAGCAATGATTAAACAAAGGTACCCGATGTCTTTTACGTGTGTATTTTACTGCTTAATTTGATATGTAAACTACGGTAAATATGTAACTACGGTAACATGGCGAGCACTTGCGTGTGTTGTTTTTCATGTTTTAGCTCGTAATTTGTAGTTCTTGATATTCACCTTAGTAATTAAATTAGACTAAAACAATTATTCGCCTCACGCTCAGTGAATATTGGTGAATGTTTACCTCGTCTTCGTCTCGGTAAATATTCACCAATATTCACTTCGCCTTCGGTGAATAATTGTTAAATGTAATGGACTAAGTAACCCACCGTCGCCAATCAAATTATTCAAAAGAAATCGATTCCAGCTTAAACAATTAAACAATTCGACCGAGAGGAATGTTTCTGGTGTTATAAGGGGTATTAAAAAGCCCTGGGTTTCCGAACATTTTTCATAGGCACGGTATTTCGGTAATTTCGCCCCGAGGCACCCGGGAGTGACTGCTTAAAGGGTCCCTCTCAATTAGTGTGCTTTGCGGTCGCGTGTTATTGTTTTCTTTCGGGGAACTCGATCTCTCGTGGGGCTAATGTATGCCATGCTTTTTAATTTGTACTAACTTGGGTCTTCTAACTGCTTTTTGTGGCCAAAACAAGTCCAGAATCCGGCAAAAAGTAGTTTTTAACTTCAAGCCGCTATTTTCGGGAACACGTTCTAAAACCTCAGGGCATATTCTAAAACAGCAAATATCTGCCAAAAAAGTGATCATTTTCGTAGTTTTTTGCCAAACTCGCATTTTTTTGCTTTCACGCTGCAATATTTCACCTAATTTTACTAAATTTTACCATAATTTAACATACATTGGCAAAATCTGTTCAATTTGTTAAAATTTTGCCATAATCTAACTTGGTTTGGCAAGATATTGTCAAAAAACGCGGAAAAGACCTCACTTTTGCCTAAATAAAACGTTTTGTCAAGAAATGCACTTTCTAACAAAAATATTGCCTGTGATAGTTGTGTTAAGAACCATGAAAAATGTCACTATTATTTTAACGCTATAGAAACGAAATGTCGGTGGAAATTTCCACCGACATTTTACTCTCAGACACAAAATGTCGGTGGAAATTTCCACCGACATTTTAATATCAGACACAAAATGTCGGTGGAAATTTCCACCGACATTTTAATATCAGACACAAAATGTCGGTTGAAATTTCCACCGACATTTTACTCTCAGACGCAAAATGTCCGGTGGAAATTTTACTCTCAGACACAAAATGTCGGTGGAAATGTCCACCGATATTTTACTTAGTAATAAACAATGAAAAGACTAACATTCTTTATTTTATTTGTTTTTATTTTCCTGCATAGGTTCTTTTTACTCTCGGCTTTCACTTCGATCAAAAAGTCTCTAGCATTCAGAAACACTTTATAAAAAAGTAGTAGTATAGTAACATTGAAAAAATACTCTTGATTACTGCAGTTACGCATGCATTGTCCAGACTAGATGGTACAATTTGAAAGAAATGTGCCATGTGTTCTGAGACGGGTATAATTTCCATACCTCAGGTCTCTGGTATAACGTCTACTAAAGGTAATAATAACACCTATACCTTAAGTCTGTCAGGTATAATATCCATATACCTCGGGTCTAAGAGATAACATCCATACCCCCGATCCATACATCAAATCGGACGGGTATAACATATCCATACCTCACGAACAACATCCCGACATACAACTAACCTGTGCTAATCATAGCTTGTAATTCTTCGCAGCCGTAAATTTGGGTCGCACACGCAACGCTTCTCGCCGCGAAGAGAAGTGACGACACAAATAATGGCTGCGAAGGAAACTAACTGTCATGAAATCCCTCCGCTTCTACAATCAATGTTGCGTTGAAAACAGCAACTTTATATTAGTTATAGCCCAGTCAATAGTTTTTTCGAGGTCGTTACATATGCATGTGTCGTTCGGTTTCAAATTTCCGATAATCGCCATCGACATTTTATACCATATCGAGCCATACGGATATCGATTATCGCCATCATCATATTTTCATTGCTGTTACAGTGTTAGAACAGACGTTTGTTCAGGTTTCTCTTTTTCCAACATCAACCTGAAAACGAAACGAGAACGTCATTAACCGAGGTATCAATCTGACGAGCACATTTTGTCGACTCGACGTAGCTGTACTAATTTTACCGAACGGGTAAGTATTTGTACATATCCCTATGATGAGCTTTACTTTTGCCTCACAGACGATACGGGTTTATCTATATTCAGGTTTGTCTTTGAAATGCGTGGATGGATCATAATGCGATGTGGTGATGAAAATTTATACCGACGCCTTGTCATACCGAAGTTTTGACCGCAAACTGAACACTGAGACAAACAAAATCGATTTTGGCGCAAACGTTATATTTCCAAATTAAACCTTTTGCCGTGGTTACTTCCTAACTGATAAATGTTGCATATAAACCCAATACTAAATCTGCCACATTGGAATTGTAGGTTAATCAGTTAATGTTTATAACAACAGCACTAACATTCTAGTCTAAGGATAACTGAAGCTTCTTGATCCTCGAAGTCCTCGAAAGTACTGAGCCTACCTGGCAGTTGTGCTTAAGTCTCCTTCGCAGCCGTTATTCTAAACTTGCATGCCACTGTATTTGTTATCTTTTGGCTACCATCGTGATCACTATCAGTTTCAAAATATAAAGCTGCCTTTCTCGGACTGAATGTGCCGATTCGTCGATAGTGTAACTAGTACGTATCAAACAGTTGAGACGCCATCACTTTTCAAACCTCCATTCTGTTGGTTCTTTACTGGAAACTAGAGGACGGGTGAGCTCGTGACCGGGTGATCCTCGCTAACAGTTTTTTTCTTCGTAACTTGTCGCTTGACGCATAAAAGTGGTACGAATTTTCTTGTGGACATTTCTAGGTCGCATCATCAGGCAGTGTTTACTTGAGTTCAAATCACGCGCTTTCAATTCCCGATTTGACAAACAAGCGGTGCCGACAATTACATGTAAGGACGGCATCCTGTTTGATTTTCTGAGGCCGCTGCATATTTCAAATACCGCATGTGAACGTAATGTTCATATTAATTGTTTTCAATTCTGCATCCGTATTCGGCTAACCAAAAGCATTTTGCATAGTTCTCACAGAAATCGTATAAAGCAAAACGACAATCAGTTTATTTCGGTGCTGGGGTCCGGCTTCGTCGAAAAAAAATGGTCGGACATACAGCCGAAGGTCACTCACTGCCCGGTTAGAGTTAATGGAATGCGGCATTATTTGTAGTTTAACGGAAACCCCTAGAAATCCGCCAAAACGACATGCTTTGAACAATTGATGAGCTGTCACTACTCGCTGGATGATAACATACTAGGATTGATTAGTTTCTCAGTGGAACCGACTTCAGGAGGACCAAGGAATCTCAAGGCACTTGTAAAGTAAGTAGAACATAAGTTCTGATCGTTGAATTAGTAGAGGTGACGCAAACTGACCTCACTAGTCGTAAGAGGACTAAGAGTGATTTACGATCAGTTGGTAGTTAGACTTTCCAAAAGTCGTTTCCAATATTATTTTCCCCCGCCGCATATACACTGTAGTTTCTTTCCGATTATTATTATTTCCATTTTTCGGTTTCTTCGAAGGAAGGACCTCTCGCGATTCGACTTTTTCGCTCGCTCGCGACTTGTCGCTTTAAAGGTTACACTACAGTGGAATCCATCGAGAAACCAGATTTATCGAACCTCCAACGAAAATTAGTTCGGGAAATCAGAACTTTGAAATATCGGGAGTAAAATAGCCTCCGAACAGGCGGCTCGCGTTTGGGGCCAATATGCAAGCGAGAATCACGCGCAAGCCGGCGAGAAAGTGAACACTATTCTCGATTGTCCTTCGCTCAGGCGAAGGAGAAATGAAAAATTTACAGTGACCAATGCAGGCTCACTTAATTTCTAGCGTGTGATTTTCGAGGCTTTCGCAACACGTGCATACACCTCAAACCTGTGCCTGCTCGCATACTAGGGGTAAAACTACAGTGAAACAAATCCAAGGGAAACAACTTTTAGTTAGAGTTTCAATAACCATTTATAGACGCAAACAATTACATCTTCACGATAAATTTAGACACTGATCCTGTTTTCGTCTTCAGGTATATTCTGGTCGATACAAGAATCCGCAAACATTAACTGCTCTCGTCAATAGAATGCAAAACCCTTTGGAAGCGTTAAGATAAATTTTACTTGTGGCTCGGGATTACGTCGAGGAGACGGCTGGCACTTTGACAGACTATTCATATTCAAGGCTACATGTACAAGAAGCCTCCAGTAATAGGAAAAGTGACGTCAGTGAAAGTTGAAGACTCTACATTTGATATAGAGTACTGAAAGGGGAGCTGTAAATGAATGGAAGACGTATTCAAATGGAGAACTATGGAATGCCCGTTTACCAAACGAATGCATATACTGCTTGTGGATTTCGAATTGGATGACGAAAACAAGCTACTTCAAAAATACGTATCAGGATTTAGAAAGAGAGAGATAGTTTTGTTTTACTGTAGAAGCAATTATATAGAGTTCTAATTAGTATTAGTTTTTGTGAAATTGAATTGTAAATATGCGACTTAGTCAGGTTGTCTTTACCGTCTTCTTTGAGCACATATATAACGGAACTCGTGCCTTTGTAGATTTAGCTCGCGGAGAACGGCTTCAGCATTTTCTGTCCATACGAACAATATTATTTAATTCGATATAGACTTTGTTTCTAACAATCATTCATTCAAGAAGGTCCAAGAACCAGATTAATATTAAATGTTGACTTCCCTTTAATTCATTGACAGTATCATTTTTGACAGTAAATGTAGATGTACGTAGGTGAAATTTCCACCGAAATTTTAAAACAGCAACTAGCTTGTTTGTGGAAATTTTCACCGACAATTTGCTTCTGTCAATAAAATGTCGGTAGAAATTTCCACCGACATTTTACTCTCAGACACAAAATGTCAGTGGAAATTTCCACGACATTTTACTCTCAGACACAAAATGTCGGTGGAAATTTCCATCGACATTTTACTCTTAGACACAAAATATCGGTGGAAATTTCCATCGACATTTTACTCTCAGACACAAAATGTCGGTGGAATTTTCCATCGACATTTTAATCTCAGACACAAAATGTCGGTGGAAATTTCCACCGACATTTTGCTCCTTATCTTGGTTTTAAACGATTAAGACAGTCTATGGCAAAAAGTTGCTCCTTTAATGCAATTCTTGCCAAAAGTTTGGTTTCTGGCAAAATTAGGGTATTTTAAAGGATTTCTTTCACCCAAAACTAATATTCTCTGTTTTTTGACAAAATTGTTCATTATTATTAGGATTTTGCATACTTTTTGTCATTTCTAGAAATAATAATTAAAAGTGCTTAATTTTTTCCACACGATGTGGCAAAAATCAAGACTTTTAAGGGTTTTATTCCATGTAATAACATAAATGTAAAAATGTGGCAATTTTAGCATGGATATTTATTTTTTGTTGCTTGTTGGTTTTGGTAAAAATGACTTAGATTGCGTTAATTTTGCCTGAAGCATTGTTGATTGGCCAAAAACGGCCCTAAAAAGCCAATTTTTTCCCAACTTTGATTATATTTTGGTAAAAATAAGGCAAACAAGTTGAATTTTGTCGGAAAATGTCATTTTAGAATATGCCCTGAGGTTTTAGAAACGTGTTCGGGGCACCCGAAAATGGCCGCCGTATATACGTAAGAGTATTGGCGCGCAAAGCACACTGGTTGAGAGGGACCCTTTAAAACAGGTTTGACTGTACACATTGGGTAAAATAGTGATTTTAAATTAAAACAGCTTGACTGAAATGCCTCACTGATTTTCTTGAGCTTGATTACCATGTACTGTTAATGTTTTGCGTTCACGCAACCGTAATTTTATCGCACAGTTTCTGTATAGACGATTTAGTGTTTGAGAGAGATTGAGAAAATTAAAGTTAAGTATTTGACAAATCTACTGTAGCTATTGAAAGTCAAGGCAACTGTATATTCTGCAAGATTCAGTATTGGACCTTACTCCGCGCTATTGTGGCGATTGATCAGTGGGCTGATGCATGTTTGGCATGTTGTCTGTGCACAATTCACCGAGAGTTAACGGTTTTGGGGTTAAGATTATAAAACTACATATTTTCCTATTGCCAGCTGCTCTCTGTAAAAAGAACATATGGTATAATGGAAGGAAATAACAACGCTCACCTTCATGTGAGAAGCTTGGTTCTGCACCGTAGCGCTCAAGTTCGACTGTATGATTGAATATTTCCACTCGGATAAATGACGTCAGCAACTTACAAAGCATGTTGGGAAGCCGTTTGAGTTTTATACCGTGCGTATACCGTCCGTGCCATGCACCGTGCCGTACCGTGCCGTACTTATGTTTTTAGGTAACGGTGAACTCATAAAAAACAGGCTGAAATGCGGCTTAAGGATATGATAGTCAATAAACAACTGATTGCAATTGCTTAAATTGCATTCATAACTGCGATGATCATTTATTCATTTCATTTCATTTCCGCAGTTCACATATATGATTTCATTCATATATTCATCATCACATTTCACTCATATCACGGGTGTATAAACTGCTCCTCGTGAATGTGTGGCTTCGCAGCTAAGTTCAGTAGAGCATCGCACTGTATCGCATGATCATGGGTTCAAATCCCGTTAAAGCCTGAATAAGTAAGTAAGTAAGTAAGTAAGTAAGTAAGTAAGTAAGTAAGTAAGTAAGTAAGTAAGTAAGTACTAAGTAACTTTATTTACCCACATATTACAAAATTGAGCACGGCAGCTCGTCTAAATGTGCATAATTGTAATTGCTAATTAAAATTGCATTCATAACTGTGATGATTATTATTCATTTCAGTCATTCAAACATCCATACAATTTACATCATTTAATGATTTTATGGATGTTTGAATTGTTGCTGTTCGAATTGTTGTTAAAGTGCCTATAACCCCCAAAACTTTTTTGTTCTAAAAAATCTATACATTTTTTCTGAGGCAGAAAAATCTTTTTGGTTGAAACCGCGATTTTTATGAATTTTCAAAGTCTCGGAAAATCGCATTATTTAAAAACATGACCGAGTAGCAGAACCATCTGAAATTACTGGATCTAGCCCAATTCGTGACGTCATTCCAGGCCATCAATCGATCGCTCGCGAACCTTGAGTCAGTGTCTTCGTTCTGAGCTAGAAATGCGTGCAAAATTGAGCCGAGCCGTTCTTTGCCGTTGCCGTTGCTCTTAGCACTTCAGAGATCAAGATTTCATGGTCAAGTTTTCTGGGTTGATCGATCGGAGAGTCTGCAGCGAAGATTGAGTAAAGATGAAATTAGAGTTTCTGTCTTTGTACAAATTATTATAAAGCTTTATAAGGACAGGACTTCAATTTGCTTCGTTCGGGTTCCAGAATTTTCGTAGAATTCAAGGTAATAATTTATTCTTGCTGAACCAAAATATTATCTTTGGTTAAGATGCATTAAGCGATTCTAGTACAGTGAGCACGGCTGATTTAATTCGGACTAATTTGCTCAGTCTGTTTATACAGTGTTTATACTACGCGAACAATCCGGCGACACATTTCATTTGTTTATACTTTACTGATCTGGCGACATCAAAGGAGGACAGATTCTCACCGAAAAAATTTGACATCTTCGGGCTTTAGCATTATTTCATGAAACTGCTAAGCTAAATCATTTAAAAGCAAAGTAAGATATTCCCAATTGAATCGTAACTTCGAACAGAAGCTTCAGAAGATTACTGTCTGAATAGCGCACGGCTTCCGTACGAGTATCCACTGCAAATAATTCATACATGAGTCCAGACTTTCGTTCTAGAACTTCCATGCAAATACTTAAGCCAATTCAGTATTTTCCATCGTTGTTTAAACCTGTGAAGCGAGTTCTGTTCATTCAATTCAGCTGCGTGTGCCGTGTGAATGTCATAATTTCCCTGTTGAGCGACACCGCGTGGACTGGTGTTTATTTCGGATCGCGGACGGTCTCTCAAGCAATTTACATGATAATCTTTCCTACCTAATTCATAATATTATATTTTTAACACAAGTTGTAAGAAATTATTTTTCAAGTATTCAAGCTACTTTAGTCTCGTGTTTGTAGAAGTGTCTTTGGGTTGCGTGACATTTCTGTGAGTTCGGCTCGATACAAAGCGTATAGACATAGCGAATTCATAGTCCGAATCAATTCCACAGCTCTCGTAAAAAATAGCGTAATGCATTAAACAAACGTATAAATATTTCAGGTTACCCAGAAAAAGTTATTACATTGACATTCTACGAAAATTCTGTAATACCCATCAAGATCAATTCCTCTGCTTTCCAGTTCAATACTGGCGCCAATGGCCTGGAATGACGTCACTAGTCTCAGTCTCCCTTTGACTCGGCCATGGGGAAAACAACCCTCACTTTGACGGCCCATAGAAAATTGCCGTTTTAACCAAAACAAAACATTTTTACGGAATTTTGCTTAGTATAATATAAACATTCATTTGGGGCAAAAATAATTTTTGGGGTTATAGGCACTTTAAATTCTTGTTTGATAATTTAAGCTCTAGCATAAAATCCGTATATTTTGCTATCGCGTCATATCGTGAGCAAAGACTCCCTGTGATGCAATTAATTTGAATTGCGTTTTGAAAGGATTTACTGCAATATCTGCGACAGTGTTTTGTAAATTGAAAAAAAGTGAGATAATTCAAACTGACATCATTTCAGCTAGGCTCAAACCGTCTAAAAATTAAGAACGTTCAGCTTAGTTAGGTAATGATGTTTTTAACTTGTGCCCGAAATAGTTGCCTGTGTTCTAGTATGTTCCTTCAGCCCGTTGTCTCAGTTGTTATGCAAATGTTAAAGTTCATGATCAGTGTCCTTAGCAAAAAGGGCTATTGTATAATCAAAATAAATCTATCACGCAAGACTGCCAATACTGATCATAATTAATAGAGGGAAATGGTTATGAAGCCCGGCAAACTTCAAAGGAGCAAACAAAGAGGCCAAGATTTATGTTGGAAGGCCCATGACCGTGCACATCTTTTGTTTTGCGATCACACTATGTATGAATTACGTAATCACAACGTTTCTATTGGTTAGTTGCTTGAACACACGTAACAACCTATTGTATTTTGTCAGGCCTAGTTTTGTGCACGGTCAACCCCCAAAATAGCGAACAAAAACATATAACAAAGAACTTTGCTGGGGCTTCATAACCATTTCCCTTTATTAACTATATACTGATCGAGGAGAGATCAATTATGCGAAAGGCAAGCCAGGTTGTAAACACCTTACTTTAACTTTAATACTTTAACCAGATACTCCTAAATCAGTTAAAGCTATACTAGGAGATATATATACTATGCTAAATGCAATATGAGTAGCCTTGCCAGTGAGATAATGCAGGGCTAAATTAAATTGCTTGATAGAATTCGTGATTCGTGACCAACTGGACTATTTCCTCCAATTGGTATATCTCAGTGTGATGTCTTTACTGAATTAATTAAACACTTGACCGAAGGTATGTATGTTTGTTTGTTTGTTTGTTGAAGCATGTTAGTAGTAGCAGTAATCTTACTGATGTGGACCTGTTAGCGGACAACACACGGGGGGGGGGGGGGGGGGGGGGGGGGGGGGGGGGGGGGGGGGGGGGGGGGGTACTCCCTTATATAAGCTATATAGGTATGTGCCGCTCAAAAAGGTATGGTTTTTGATGAAATAGGGTATGTTTTGTGCACTCTGGTCTGGAATTTGGTTTGGCTTTTAGACGAAACTGTTTTTTTCCATTAACATTGGGGAATTTGAAGCCCTTTTCAAATGTTTGCGCAAATGGAACCCATTCCTGGGTAGCTGAAGTCATGTATTAGACACGTGTACTAATTTTATAGGTCTGAAATAGGGTATCGATTTTTGGGTCAGGTCTGAAATAGGGTCTGGAAAATCACATATTTTGGTCCTGAAATAGTGTAAGGGTTTCAAGAAGCAGGCCGCACACCCCCACCAAAAATTTCAGGAGTACTCCCCCCCCCCCCCCCCGGCCCCGTATAGAGGCCTGACAAGGCTGACACCGGGAACTTCGTGCTTCTACTCATTTCGAACAGTGCCGCGGGTTCCTTTATGTTCCCTTCGAATTGACATTCGGCTTAACATCACCGCCCAATGACGCGATCATCTGAACTGAGACGTACAAGAGGTTCAACACAGCCATGCAGCATAGTAAGATTGTACATAGTTGTCCGGATTTGACAACGCATTTGAATGTTGAGATTATATATATATCTTGCTACGATGTTATGCATGAATAGTGATTATATCAGTGGATTTAAAAGAGTTTAAATAAAGCTTGTTGTTGTTGTTGTTGTTGTTGTTATTTAACTTATTAATGTACCATGGAGTCATGGCAAGAAACGTCCCGCGCTTGTTCAATCTTGTTCCCAGAGTCCTTGTCCAGCGGTGGAGCGGCCAACACAAGGACCTCTGGAGGGAAGCGATTCGCTTCCCCCCAGAGGTCCTTGTTGGCCGCTCCACCGCTGGACAAGGACAACGAGGACTCTGGGAACGAGATTGGCGCTTGTTCGGTTCTCATCAATTAACTAGTTAGTACACTAATTATAAAATCCCTTCTCGTGCTTATCTCTTACATAAGCAATTTTAATTTTACGTCACTAAGTGAATATAACGAGCTTGTTGCAACACTGAAAAACAAATAACGAGAATTTCATAACGAAACTTTATATTGAAGTCTAGCAAGAGACTATGATCTGGTCTAGCTATATAACTTTTATTAAAAACTGGATCTCGGTTATTGGATTTCTAGCTTTTTGATTGATTGAACGGAGACAGGTTATCAGCTGATAACCCTGCTCCGACAAATATGAACGCGTCAGCGAGGAAAGTGAGCTGAATTTGTTTTCTCTCCAAGGAACAATGGCTGCCGGAGAAATTGTTTCGCGGCAGAATTGACTGAAGACGAAGTAACCGAACTGCTAGAAAATGTAACAAAGTTTGGAACGAAATATTTAATGGAAAATGCCTGCAAATGTACAACAAATGCAACTGAACGAACACTAAAGGAAGCCTGAAACAATTTACGGGAAGATTTTGAAAACCAACACAAATCTGCACAAATTTAAACTGAATGAAAACCTGTTAACACTACAATTTTAAGCTTAACCTATTCAGTATTGTTACCTTGTATTTCGAAGAGGCTTGTCAATTCCAGCTGGACTAAGCTTTTAAAATCACTGAAATCAGCACAATAAATATCGGAAACGAAGCATATCGAAAGTATAAATATCGCAGTCAATCGTCAAGCGTTGGCGACGATACAATCAGACCACTTCACAGTGAAATTATCTTCAAGATCACTCTCTTTCTCTCCATCCATGTAGATTTGACGCTTTCCTTTGCTCTTTACCCGCTGGACAAGGGTAACGAGGACTCTGGGAACGAGATTGAGCCAAAACGTGACCCTCTCGCGCTCGCGCATGCTCTATATGTCCCTTGGTCCCGACTTATCCCGACCCCTGGTAGGTGAAACAACAATAGCAAATGTGTTTTTTTGGAAAAAAGTTGGCCCAATAGGGAGTGACCCTCCACCCAGGGTCACCCGGCTTGCCTCCCGAGCAACTTTTGCGATTTATCATGTAAACGGTTCGCTGCTATTTATAAAGAAATGTATGGAAAGTTCTCTCGCCGGGGTTGCTCGGTATGGAGGGTGACCCTCCTACCAGAGACAACGTCTCTCCATATAAAACAGGCCCTAAATTAACAATAATGATACAATCAACTAATCCAAGACAGTGTAGTGGTGTAGAAGTCAGACATGCAATCCAGAGGTGAATAATTAAGAGTGAAGGTTCGAGGCTCACAGTGTACAGGAAAAAGGAAGAAAAGGGAAAATGAGCGAAAAGGATAGAAGAATGAAACGAGAGTAAAAAAGACGCAACTAAATCCTGACCACGTTTGTTTATGTCCCTGTGGTGCATATCTACCAGGGATTTCT
This sequence comes from Desmophyllum pertusum, assembly GCA_029204205.1. NCBI lineage: Eukaryota > Metazoa > Cnidaria > Anthozoa > Scleractinia > Caryophylliidae > Desmophyllum > Desmophyllum pertusum. The sequence goes on from MU826358.1 coordinate 1,240,484, forward strand.
CTATATAAATACCCGCAGGATTTATATATCTGTATAAATCCCTTTCATTAGGGATGTAAGTTAAATAAAGATTCTTGAATAACAAAGGAAAATGTGTGAATCATGAAATAATAATAAATTAACAACCTTAAATTTCCGCCATTCTTACAGTAAATAAAGAGAGATTTGGTCTATAAATATAATATAATTTCAACGCGTTTTCCCACCATAAATAATATTTTATTAACCTTAATCCAACACGTTTGCTTTACGTAAAATATTAAATAATTTCCCCAAAACGTTGCTATGCTCCAAAGCAGGGGGGGGGGGGGGGGGGGGGGGGGGATAGAAACTCCTTATAAATGGTTTGCATAATTACGGACATAGCGGTGCCGGGCAACCGAGCGTGCGCAGTAGCACTCAACTAGTTGCTAGAGGATTGTCCCGACGGGAACTTATTGACAATAAAAAAAGCTTTTCAGTGAGAAATTCACATCTAAAATTAGTATGCATGATCACAAAAATGTGTTTTTCCTTGGTTGTTTGCGCTCGAAAAAGAAGACGTGTTTTTTTCGTTGTTGTCTTGATTTCGCGATCCTCTCGCTGTAGCATGCAAAGACCTGTAAATGCAGCTCAGACGAATTTTTCGCTTGTTGTTTCACGCTGCCGAGTCGGCGGCGTGAAAGATCAGGCCAAAAATCCTCCAGCGCTGTGTTTGCAGGCTACACGCGTACAGCTCTACGCTGCGAGTTTGAAAAAGTTTGCCGGGTTAGAAACAATGAAGTTTTGTTTGACGTCATTCTTAGCAACGGCTTGATTGACACAGGATTCACACTGTTGGTCTGTTGCCCGGCACCGCTATGTCCTCAAAGAAAAGTGCTGGCTTTCTACCCCCCCCCCCCCCCCCCCCCCCTTCTGCTCCAAAGTGACGTAAATAAAGCGCACCCACTAGAACCTAATAAACCCGATGTCAGAGTTTCGTCAAATCCTCGTTTGAATGCCGAGGAGATTCCGATTGTTGTTGTCCAATCAGAAATTAACACGAGCTCTCCGAATGTTATCAAGCCAGTTTTGTCGCCATCAGCTGACGTCATCATGTTACTTAGCAACACGTACGTCCCTTCAAAAACCTCAATAGACTTTTTCTCCAAAATGGCCGCCGCAAATTCATATCAAACTGAGCGGAAAATCAATACCAGCGCCTGAAAGACCGACCTCTTGTTTGGTAATCGTACAAAGTTTCGTTAGGTTAGGTTCCACCTGAGTCGAGAAAACGGAAGTTGAAAACTGCGAAAATTTAGAGACGTTTGTATGAATGGGGTATGGAAAATTTAGAGACGTTTGTATGACCTCGACCGGAAGTATGGCATATATAAGTCATACAGACGTCTCTAAATTTTCCAGTTTTTCAACTTCCGTTTTCTCGACTCAGGTAGAACCTAAACTAAAAAACTTTGTACAATTACCGAACAAGAGGTGGTCTTTCAGGTGCTGGTATTGATTTTCCGCTTAGTTTAATTTAATCATTTTGAATTTGTGGCGGCCATTTTGGAGATAGGTATATTCTCAAATCGATGCGTGCGTACTCCAACCTAATCCTTCAGTTAGAGTGGAGTCTGAAAGCTAAACTCTATTTCTTCTAGCGTCCTCCCCTTCGTTTCAGGTAAGAAAAGAACGACAAAAATAAAGGCAAACACAACACCATCCGGCATAAAACCAACATACTCCTTGATTTCCAAACGCTTCCTCCAGCGTCACGTATGTCTTAGTAACGACGAAAACCAACACCCAGTTAGTCAAAGCGGCCACGCTGGTGCCCACTCCGCGGGCTCTGAGTGGGATGAACTCTGCCATGACGACCCAGGGAACTGGGCCCCATGCCAGGGAAAAGAAGAAAGAAAACAAAAACAGCGGTCAAAATAGAAAGCCAAGAAATCGCTTCAGTGGTTTTATAAATTTCAAAATAAACACCAAGTCCGATTAGAGAGGTTGCCATCCCGAGAGCGTTGGTCCATAGGAGAACACGCCTTCCGATTCTGTCGACGAGGAAACAGGCCATTAAGGTGCCGACGAGCTGTACTATGCTAACAGGAAAAGAAGCGAGCTTGGGATTACTGAGTCCGGCCTTGGAAAATATATCCGCGGCGTTGAACAACACTGCATTCATTCCACAGAGTTGCTGTAAGGACAACACACCGACACTGATTAGCACTGGCTTGGCCACTGGAACAGTGAAGAATTCTTGGCATTCAATTTGCCCGTGGCGATCTGTAAGGAGTATAACAAAGACGCATATAAAGCGGCAGATTCCCGTGGATGGGTAAGGGAGGGGGGGGGGGGGGGGGTGTTTTAGGCGCGTTTTCCCGCGCTTGGCACCTGGTTACTTTTCTTCACACACTTAGCACCTTTCCCTCCCGCGCCTGGCACCTGGTTACATGTTTTCCCGCGCTTCGCACCTGGTTACATGTTTTCCCGCGCTTCGCACCTGGTTACATGTTTTCCCGTGCTTAGCACCCGGTTTTTCTTCGAGTTCTGATTGGTTCATCACGTTATTTACTTTTTTGTGATTGGCCAGATACATAACTTTCATAGTCATTCTCCAAACTGACGCAGAATTCAGTCATTTTACGTCCGTCATTGTTTGCAGAAGACGGCTATGAAATGTACCAACATCATAACGCACGTGCAAACGTTGCCGTTGTAGTTTCCTAAAGCTCTCTAGTACTCAGTATTACTCGTACAGGCCAGTACCCGTACCAGTCTCCGCTTACCTAGTGCTGCTTGCATCTCGCGACATTCATCCTCGATACCAGTCTGTGATCCGCGTAGCCATAGTAACGATTTCAACGCATCGTTCTTCCGCTTTTTCCCGAGGTACCATCGAGGACTCTCTGGCATCCAGAACATGAGGATGAACAGGAGCGCCGGGGGGACACATCCGAGCAAGGCTACCCAGTCCCAGTAAAAGAAATATCCCGCTAAGTAAGCCAGTATAATGCCTAGTGTCACGGCTAGCTGATTTACTGATCCAAGCATACCACGTAGGTGAGCTGGGGAAATCTCAGCTATGTAGACCTGCAAGAAGATAAAAGGTAAAGTCTAGCTATCTCTCTCTTTCTCTCGAGCCACAGTCGAACCCCTACCTAGCTGTTAAGCGACCACCCTCTATTAAGCGACCACCTCTATTAAGCGACCACCCTCTATTAAGCGACCACCCTCTATTAAGCGACCACCCTCTATTAAGCGACCACCCTCTATTAAGCGACCACCCTCTATTAAGCGACCACCCTATAAGCGACCAACCTCTATTAAGCGACCACCCTCTATTAAGCGACGAGTTATCAAAGTCCCAAAAGTATTGTTTAGAGACAGCCTCGTACCCAGACGTCTCTCTTATTTCAAGAAATGGGCGCGCAAAGGAAGGAGGGCTCGTACCCAGTCGCTCGTCCAATCGCAAAAAACAAATGCGAAGTGCCTGAGGAGGAGGCTGGTTTAGAGACCTTTTTAAAAATGGCTGCCAATTTTTGTATGCATTTAAATTAGCATGACTAACCTCGTTTTTGAGTTGATAATTCAAATTAAAGAATTTTTATTCTAGAACGAGGTTAGTGAGGCAAATTTAAATGTATACAAAATAATTTAAATTGGCAGCCATTTTTAAAAAGGGTCTTTAGTATACTACTTTAAATAATACCCTAACTAAACGATACTTCTGGAAATTAAGGTACATCAACCTGACAGAAATCAATTTAGATGCTATATTGCATTTACTTTGACCTCTAATGGGTGGAGGTGGGGCTTAATAGAGAAGGGGGGGGGGGGGGGGCTTATTACAAAATCTGACTTCCAAAGGGGGGGAGGGGCTTATTACAAAATCTGACTTCCAAAGGGGGGGCTTATTAGAGAGGGGGGCTTAATAGAGAGGAGGGGGGGGGGGGGGGTTAAATAGAGCGTTTACGGTGGTAACTGTTACTTTTGGACTCTACTTAACAATTATCGCTCGTTGAAAATGGATGGGAGCGAGTAGTCTTATTGTTTTAGTAGAAACTTTACTTGTTCTATGGCAAACAAAATTAAATTTTATGTAATATTTCCAACTTAAATCAATCAATCAATCAATCGCCAATTGTTGAATCCTGAACATGACAACGCGCGCGAAAGCGTTATCTATCGGCGAATAGCTAGTCAACGATGAGAGAACAGTAAGTTTCTACTAAAAGTTTATAGGTCGAACTCACCGCAACAGCTACCGTCTCTATCCCACATCCCAGCCCAGTGATAATTCTACCACTGTACAACATCAGGCGATTCTTAGCAAAGAAAAGCAGAAGCCATCCCAGTCCCAAAGGTATTGCGCCGACAATGATTGAGAATTTACGCCAATCAGGTCGACTGTCTTTCCTCCGATGATACATCCAAATAAGGCGCCGATTGCGATCAAAGACTGCAATGAGAATAAGGACCTTTACAAGCAACCAGAACGTTGACGCGAGCCCTCAAAAATTCCGCTGTTCGGGAAACTGATGAGCCCGGAGGAATCTAGTCTCCTACGCAGCCGTATTTGTGTCGTCACGCAACGAGTGTCGTCGCGCAACGAGAAGCGTTGCGTGACGACACAAATACGGCTGCGGAGGAGAGTAGCAGGAATCGAGAGAGCGGCGGAAATCGAGCCTAGAGAATATTCATAAGTAAGTAAGTAAATTCTTTATTTAACCACGATTAAAAAAATCAGCAGAGCTGATGGGGTCGTGTAAGCTGGTCGTATATAAAATCATAAATAAATAAATATAATAAATCATCATAAATATGTTAATAATCAGTAAAGTAAAACCAGCTCTCTTTGAATTGTACTTACCGAAAACCAAGATTCTTGAGAGCTGTTCAGTCGGAGATCCGGGCTCGCAACTGACTGCAAATCATATGAAGCCGGTGATGAGTAACCCAAGCAGTATCCGAAGCTAAGAGTTCCCCAAACAGAAATGAGCGTGGCGCATAGTACTCTCCTAGAACTGCATGTCTGAATTACTGTAATTAACCGAGTGCTTTCGTCGATATACGACGGCGAAATTTCTACATCTACACTTGCATTCATGATTAAAATATGAAACAAACCATCTATAACCTTCACGTTTTGTGTAGAAGTTCATAAATAATGTCACTCGATACACCTGTAGTCATTATTACGTTTACATAGACGGCGTACGGACATCACGCTGACATCACGCGCCGATCAGAAATTTCTGACTATATTACGTCATAACCCTTTCCGATTTGCAAGTCAAAATAGTCCATTTGTGAGTCGTGCAATTTGTCTCGCGACGTTAGACAATGTTAGAACGAGACAAATTGCACGAAAATTCAAGGGCACCCAACGACGTTAGCTGAACTTTCACACATCAGAAAATTTTAGGGATTCAAATCTTATTTCCGAATTTATGAGCTGAATTTGCCTTTCCGAAAATCCTAGCTGACCGGCTCATTTTGTACCCAAAACGACATTTTTATCTTTCCGAAAACAAACGGCATTACTTTTCCTATATTTAGAAAGTTCGAGATGCCATTTCCTCTTAACTGAATATCTTAGGCGATTGTTTAGGCCTTTCGAACATATCACTTCCACCGACACGATCCATTGGGTGCCCTTTAGACTTGCCATGCACAAGTCGACTTCTTTAAGCGACGAAGTCGCGAAAGCGAGCGACGAAATGACAAAATTACCAAAACGCGAAAACTGACTTTGAGAAAGTCTAGGTGCCCTTGAAAATTTAACGGAGCTGTTCTAGTTGACAGAAAAGCCATCGATAATAATGGTAAGAGAGCCTTACCGAATTCCTAACTCTAAGAGCCTGTCTATAAATAGACCCTGATACCCTGCGAGCAGCGCTTTCGATCGGGATTTTTCTAGGAAGATCGAAAGCGACCCTGCTCGCAGGGTAGTCTGGGTCACAATTTCCGTACTGTTTTACAAACACGGACGAGATTGTTGAGGACATCAGGCCTCAGAAATGTCTGTATAACTTGTTGCAACGTTTACTTACTATTAAATTTAGGAATCCTACCAACCTTATAAGGGTACTCTCTAGACTGCGAGCAGTCTCTATTTTTCGCTAAAGTCCGTGAGGCGAACGCGCGAGATTTACGAGCGGCGCGAGCCGCGAGTTGCGTGGGCTAGAGTCTGCTCGAAGTTGGAGGCGCTGATACGTGACGGTGCCATCTTTCGTTTTCTAAATTCTAGCACAGCGCGATGAATTTGAATTTGAACGGAAGTGTGATCTAACTGGGATTAATTTTCACCGATGCCTTCGACCCGGGGAGGGGGGGGGGGGGGGGATACTTGACCCATGTTTGGGTATAGGGGTGCCGCTGAGGGTTTGAAAACCTGACCCAGTTTAGGGCAAAAAAACAATAAAAACCCCTAAAATACCTACCCTGTGTAGGACAACATCCTCTATTTTAGGACCCTGTTTAGGTTGCAATTTAGCGAATCTCGTTTGGCTGATACGCGGCAAACGTCTCCGATCTCTAAATACTGTATAATAATGGGCTCCTGATAAACCGTATTGTTACGACGACAATCATACAACCATACCCTGTTTAGGACAGACCCGCATGAAATTATATACCCTGTTCAGGGCAGAGAGGCCAAAAACCATACCCTGTCCAGCGGCACGTTCCCGTATAGGCCACATAAGGGAGTAACCCCCCCCCCCCCCCCCCCTGACGTCAGATGAAAACAAATAATATTTTTTTGTATATTATATTTTTTTTGCCAATTAGGCGGGAAAATTACGTCACAAAGTCAGCGCCAAAATTAGTTTAAGTATTATGGGATATATGATGGCAAGTTCCAGTGGAAAAAATAAGGAACGTGAAATTCAAAGCAGAAAAAAATATCTTTGTTTTTTTCAAAAGATAAAACGTTCAATTTTACATTCTCCGCCATTTTGTTACTGTATTGCATGCATTGTGTTGACTTTGTTACAGTAACCATAGAAAATAATTGAAAATGGCTGCTTTGAAACCTGCCTTTCGAATGCGGAAACTGGCACCGGGTCATTGTGGGAGCGGTCAGCTTCGACCGGTTTTCGGTGCAATTTCAGTTTCGAACTGAGCACATTTCAGCTGACGGAATTTTAATTTAAATATCCTCATCCTATATTTTCGACCCTTGACCCTCTGTAGACGGCTGACGGTATTTCTTTTCCTGGTGCAGTCTGTATTTGACGGATTTAAAAAGCATTTTGACGCAAAAGGCTTGACACTTTACCCGCCATTGAGAATCCGTGTCTGAGCTACCGCGTGCTCAGCTCTAAAAGTACGCCTATGCGGACCTAGAGGACAAAAATAGCACCAGCCTTCCCCGCTAAGGAGGAAGTACGTCATTCCCCCCATGGGAGGTGTAGACATAATATTCCTTTTACGAGCAAAATGGCGGAAAAGGTCACAAGCTCACGTTGCGGTTTGGGCGTAAAAATGCAAAATATCTGTTGGTTTCCTGTCGAAATGATTTACATAGAAAGAGTATTAACACAAGGTTTATTTATAACCACGAAACACAGAAGGCATAGGAAGTCTGCCGACGAAGCTTTGTTCAAATTTCGAAATGGGATGGACTCTTCTTGCTTCGTTGCTCAATTACTGGAGTTTCTTCTCTATAGTTCTCGTCACAGTGCACGGATCAACACCTAAAATTTTAAGTGTCACACGTTCAAGGGATAAAGGAGATTCATTCGAGGTGAATTTAGAGTCGTATGGTTGCCCACCTTGTGAACAATATGGCGCTCTTTCTGGTCAAGCAAATGGCGGTGCTAACAGTAGTGTGTGTTCTTGTCATTGCGACGCTACGAAACCTACGTTTTACAGCACGCATTCGGGACAGCATGGTTGTGTAAAAGACAGAGATGTTTTGGCGGATACACAAGGAGGTAAGACAATATAATTTTTTGTTTTTAAACAATTAGTCAATTAAGGCCAATTTACATGATTGTACAGTCAAAACAAGTCAAGCATTGACAATTACCTACGAGCAGAGAGATGAATTCATAATTTATTCCTATAGTCAACCAAACGGGAGTGAAAATTTATGCAGTAAGCCCGGGCCAAACGAGGATAAGAGTTGTTCAGTGACTCTCCGATGGTCGAGCTGTCATTGAATTTGAACCTGCTCAAAGTTTTCTTGAGAGTTGTCGAAAGTTTTCTCTTGTTTGGCCCGAGGTGAAGCTAGTCTATTAGACTATGAGCATTCCCTCTTTCCCAGCTTAGTCCGTCGAGCGAGAGCGATTCGCTCAACGGACTAAGCTGGGAAAGAGGGACGGCTCGTAGTCTACTAGTCAATGAAAGTTGAAGAAAACTCTCATGCGAGCTACATGTATTACTCTCAGCACTGAACTCTCATCCTCATTTTGCCGGTATCCATATTAATCAAGGTCAAGATGATGGCTTCAGCTGAAAACACTTACCTCGACCTTAATAATTCTGGATATGATTATCACAGAAACCAATCCCATTAATTGCCTTATTATGCATTGGGTAAGAACAAAAGCAGGCTTTATTTTTTCCCTTATCATGGTGCCAACAGCCTTCAGGTGGCTGTTGTGCCGCAACCTTTATCATGACCGTCACCTTTGCTACAAGGGCTTAAAACAAGTACTTTAATTTGTTTGGACTTGCTACGCAATCTCTCTTCCCCCCAAAAAGGCTAAAGAGCATCTGCTTAGGAGGTTCGACCATGTCTTGTTCTAAGGTTCATGCAAGAATTTGGGCTGTAAGTGATATGAAATCTCTAAGTACTCATACATGTACAGTGGAACTCCGGTGGCAAGGGACCAGTAAAATGTGTTTGTTATAACAGGGGTTTGTTATATCGGGGTTCTGTTCCATATTATATTTTTGGTTGGGCAGGCTGAAGAATATTTTTTTGCTATTAATTATTCAACAAATTGTAACACTGTCCAAATATGGTCATGATGCACTCAATATCTTTCGGTTGTACAGGACAGATATATATCCTGCAATACAGCTGTATAGTTATGTAATTTTGTATGTGTGTGGTAAAATGTTCAAGCCATTTCTTGAAATAAAAAATGGAAGAGTATTTTTTTAGTTGTGTTATCAATTTGTTGAATAATAAAACAATAATATTATTATCCTGCTCAATCTTGCGGAATACCGCCTGATTTTAGCCTATTGGACTACGGCCTCGTCGGCTAAGTATCAGGCGATATTCTGCACGATTTCGCAGGGTAATTGTTAATTATTGTTATATATATCAGGGTTCCACTGACTGTAGGTGTACATTTAAGTAAGTCATTTCTGCATGACTTACTTACATGTACTACTGTATACAATAATGTTCCATTACAAAAGCAACTGATGTTTTATAGACTACTAGCTTTTATCACAGCTTTTGGTTGTCTGATTATTTATTACATGTACAAATGTTTGTTGCTATTCAGGAGATACCTGTGACTTCTACACTAGCAGTGCACAGCAGTTACAGTCTCTTAATCTTCATGTCAGAGGGAAGGCAAGGCTGAAGCCAGATGACTTATGTGAACGATATCAAATTGCTGGATGGAAATTTTACTTCAATACATCGTGGATTGTCTCTACATCTGATACATTTGCTACCAGTTCAAGCAAGAAAGGGAGAAATAAACTACAATTTTTCTTATCTGTAAGTACCATACACAGTTCTAATTACTGCCAGTTGCATCTAAGCGTGAACAGTATGGCACAAAAATATGTCCTATGTGCATTTCATATTTGATGTGAGTTTGAAGGTGCTACATTGTACATATAACCAACTCACTTTTATTGCAAAATAATAAATATTTTCAGCGTTCAAACAGTGTTAACACATATAACTTGTTACAGAACATTGTGTATTCACCAAATTCATTTCTGGTTGAAAGTGCAAACGTTTGCCTAGACCCCAGGACAATTGCAAGGATGAGAGTTGCTGAGAGTTCAAACTCTCACTCTCGTTTGGCCTGAAACCCTCATGCACTTTCAGCAACTCGCATGCGCTCAGCTCTTGTCAAATTTGAACCTCCTCAAATTTGTCTTGCCTGAGAATCGTCAACGACTTTTGCTCTTGTTTGGCCCAAGGTGATGATAGCCAATGAAAGTTGAAAAAACTAGCTCTCATGAGAGCCTTGAGCAACTCTAATCTGCATCTGGCCTGCTTAAATCGCATTCAAACTTCCAAAGTTTCATGGCAAAATCACATTATTTTGATCTGGATAATTATTAAGATCATTCACATGGAAAGCAGCTATATAGCTCCCACTAATGTGGCCTGGGTTTGAATCTCGGACCCATTGTCATACATGTATGTGGGTTGACTTTGTTGTTAGTTCTCATCCTTGCTCCGGGAGGTTTTCGCCGGGTACCCCAGTTTTCCTCCCACCACAAAAACCAACATTTCTAAATTCCAATTCGATCTGGAAACAGTGGAAGAGAAGCGCCACTTTATGGATAATTTCCACTGAAATTCCCATTTATTTTTATTATTTTTATTTTATAATAATAGAATCCCGATAAGTTTGAGATAACTCAAACCCCCTATAACTCAAACTTATGCCTGTGATTAATCAGTAATAAATTAAAAAAATGTTTTTCTTATTTTTTTGCTGCAGTGGAATGATAACCTGAATTCATTTTACAAAGGACTCCTTATAAAGGTTATGATTCGTTGTACTTATAAAGGAAAAACAGATGATCGCTGTCTCATGCTCAAGGCTCAAGGAACTCATCAATGTAAGTTTCATGTCATAGAAATAATAATAAATTTAATATTAAATACAAAGAGGTTATTCAGCGGAAAGTTGTGTAATACGGCTGGGTATTTTTACGAGTCAGTTTTTATTTTTCTCGCCTTTAGGCGAGAAAAAATAAACACTGACGAGTAAAATTGCCCAGCCGTATTACACAACTTTCCGCTGAATAAATTGTTTATTATACGACATACATGTAATATCTTTCCTAACTAGGACCCGTGTAATACGGTCTCATATTTGCTCTCGTCTTTGTGCGTATTCGCACTCTAAAATGCCATGCTGTATAATAAATACACCTTATTCAATGGTTTAACATATAATACATGCGGATATTTTGCGAGTTGCATAGTATTTTTCCAAGCCCAGCGAGGAAAAAATGCGAGCAATGAGAAAAATGGGTGCACGTATTGTTAAAATAAGCATGGGATTTACTATTCCACGGCCAAATTTCCCTTTTTTTCAGTAAGAGTGTTGAAATACACTACAGTGTAAAATATACACTCGCATATTTTGCGCATTCTCTTAACCTTTTATGGTGAAATGACATAATAGTAGAATACAGTCGAACCTCCACTAACAGGGCTAAAAATTAACTCCAGTGCTTGGTGGCCAGTCGGGCCAGTTTCCTTGAATTCTTAGTGGCCCAGGCCAAATTAAAGTGGCCCTTATTTTCCTCAAGTTAATTTAAAAAAACATATTTACTTGAATAAACGGTTTAATACTGCCGCCTCTTTACAAAGGGAGCAAAACGCGTTATCTTGGACAACAAACCACGGCCTCCCCTGAGTCCAGCTTTTCTGAAATTCCTGTTTCCTTTTCGTCTTTTCGTAGTTTTTGTTACTTTCTACGGCATCTTCCTTGGTTTTAGTTTTTTTTGGACGGCAGCGGCTCACATCCTTGGAGAAATTTCCACATTCTATGGGTTTTACATCAGAATTTCTATGCCAAAACCTGGCGAGGAGGAGTATGTTGACGATAAAACATGCGAGACTCGAAAACGTGCCGCATAGAACTCTGGGTAAGACTGGAGTCACGTGGCAATAACAAATCAAAATGGCGTCCAGATATATTTGCGGATCGATCTAAATACTCGTGAAACTGTTAAATCGGCTCGTTAAGAACTAAAAATCCACTAAAGGCAATGAACTTAGAGTTGAGGAAAAGAAAGGAAAGGTAGTCCAATTTAACTACCGGTACATATTTTATTTTTATTTTAACTTCGTACTTTGCAACTTTTCTAAGCTTATATCGTAGTCGCCCTTCGGGCGATCAAACCTCAACTTTTAGTCGCCCTGGTCAGTCCACCTCTCTATAACGGCCACCTCTCTACAACGGCCACCTCTCTATAACGGCCACCTCTCTATAACTGCCACCTCTCTATAACTGCCACCTCTCTATAACGGCCACCTCTCTACAATGGCCACCTCTCTATAACGGCCACCTCTCTATAACGGCCACCTCTCTATAACAACCACCTCTCTACAACAGCCACCTCTCTATAACAACCACCTCTCTACAACGGCCACCTCTCTATAACAACCACCTCTCTACAACGGCCACCTCTCTATAACAACCACCTCTCTACAACGGCCACCTCTCTATAACAACCACCTCTCTACAACGGCCACCTCTCTATAACAACCACCTCTCTGCAACAGTCACCTCTCTACAACGGCCACCTCTCTATAACGGCCACCTCCCTATAACGGCCACCTCTCTACAACGGCCACCTCACTACAACGGCCACCTCTCTATAACGGCCACCTCTCTATAACGGCCACCTCTCTATAACGGCCACCTCTCTATAACGGCCACCTCTATAACGGCCACCTCTCTATAACGGCCACCTCTCTATAACGGCCACCTCTCTATAACAGCCACCTCTCTATAACGGCCACCTCTCTACAACAGACCGTGCGCCGATCCATACACTTTACTGTTATTAAAACCTCCCTACAACGGCCACCTCTCTACAACGGCCAGATAATTCTGCACCAGAGTGGCCGTTGTGGAGAGGTTCAACTTTATTATTACGTTAATTGAATTTTAACTGTTTTTAACTCAGATTTTGAATTTCCTACAACCACACCACCAGTCTATGAACGGAGCCCGTCAGCATCCATTACGACAGAGAAAAACAGTATTGTTCAGGTTTGACATTGTACAATTTAGTACATTTTCCTATGTGACTCTTGCATGTTACTGGGAATTTACCCTACAATTAATAGGTAGTAAGAACAACGCGTTGTACCATTGAACAACGCGTTATAGCGTTGAACAACGAGTTGTACCGTTGAACAACGCATTGTGCCGTTGAACAACGCGCTGTACCATTGAAAAACCCGTTGTAACGTTGGTCAACGCGTTGTACCGTTGAACAACGCGTTGTACCGTTGAACAACGCGTTGTAGCGTTGAACAACGCGCTGTACCGTTGAACAACGCGCTGTACCGTTGAACAACGCGCTGTACCGTTGAACAACGCGCTGTACCGTTGAACAACGCGTTGTACCGTTGAACAACGCGCTGTACCGTTGAACAACGCGCTGTACCGTTGAACAACGCGCTGTACCGTTGAACAACGCGTTGTAGCGTTGAACAACGCGCTGTACCGTTGAACAACGCGCTGTACCGTTGAACAACGCGCTGTACCGTTGAACAACGCGTTGTAGCGTTGGACAACGCGTTGTAGCGTTTGTAGCGTTGAACAACGCGCTGTACCGTTGAACAACGCGTTGTACCGTTGAACAACGCGCTGTACCGTTGAACAACGCGCTGTACCGTTGAACAACGCACTGTACCGTTGAACAACGCGTTGTACCGTTGAACAACGCGCTGTACCGTTGAACAACGCGCTGTACCGTTGAACAACGCGCTGTACCGTTGAACAACGCGTTGTACCGTTGAACAACGCGTTGTGCCGTTGAACAACGCGTTGTGCCGTTGAATAACGCGTTGTGCCGTTGAACAACGCGTTGTGCCGTTGAACAACGCGTTGTGCCGTTGAACAACGCGTTGTGCCGTTGAACAACGCGTTGTACCGTGTTGCAATGCAAAACGCTCAGAGCGTTGAAATTTCTTAATCCAGGTTTCCGCAATTCGGGTCACAATTATAGTAATGATGTATTTTCACTTATCGTTTACACAGAAGTCAACAAGATCACTGACAGATTCTGGAAATACCAAGCCGCCGCCGACTGGTGGGTACTCTACAGCTAACGACAAGCAGATTTGGATTGTTGTGTCTTTGGGTCTCTCTGGTCTTCTTCTCATCGTCATTATTGCTATGGCTGTTTTTCTTCTGCTGAAATGTCGAAGGAATTGCAAGCCGGAAACATCAGGTATTTGCAATCATGCATCAGCTGCTATTGAACCTACGGTCTTTATAATATCCCTTGTCAAAACATATTATTATTTAACCCTTTCACTCCCAGAGTCAAACCTTGAGTCAATAAATTTGATGAAACCCAAGTGTGTGACCATTCAAATGAAAGCTATTGAGCAGTACTTTCATGTGGTACTGTTTGTTTTTGACAGTTGTGCAAAATGAAATTCAAGATTTTTTCTTCAGTTTTGAACTTAGCACTCTTGTCAAGTTTAAGTTCAGTTTCTGTAGCATGAAGCAACTAAGAGTTTTTCTAATCCTCCTGGATGGAATGCTATGTAGTCCATAGCGGGTAACCCCAGCATTTTGATAGGTTGCCCTAACAGCTAAGTGGTACCCATGTATTCAATTGATATGTACTATACTGGGTTGAGAGAGGCACTGTAAGAGTAAAGTATCTTGCCCAAGAACACAAGACAATGACCCTAGCCTGTTCCAGGCGTTCGGATAGTGGGGAATTGCGATGTGAAAAGACGCGCGAAGCGCGGCGAGTGAATAAAAGGCGTCCCCCACTATCCGAATGCCTGGAACAGTCTACAATGACCCCGGCCAGGGTTCGATCTAGAGTCAACACTCATGTATTTGGTTAAATTGGTTTTATGTTAGTCTCCTTGGCAGCCATTATTTCGGTCGTCACACGATGTTTCTTAGCAGATAGGTGTTGTGCGAGAATCCAAATAACGGCTGCGCTTATCCCAGTTTATGTGGCATGAAGTCAACTACATTGTAGGAGTGTTGCTAATCTCCCTGGATGGGAGCTGCTTCATCGCAGGTTACCCCCAGCATTTTGGCGCTGGTACCCATTTATACTCCTGGGTGGAGAGAAGTACTATGAGAGTAAAGTGTCTTGCCCAAGAACACAACGCAATGACCCTGGCCAGGGATCGAACCTGAACCACGCGATTCCAGAGTCCAACACGCTAACCATTTAAGGCCACCATGTTTTCTACGCTTTGTAATACAGCATACATTACCCCCAAATCTACATTCCTTATAATGTTACATTCCTTATACTGTTACAGGATCCCATCGTCATCCCAGTGTAGAACAGCCATCCACATCAACAGTATGTTCTCCTCTGCATGACTATGAGTATGTTCACTATCCTTGCCTTGTTGAGGGTGTTAGAAGCCCACCTGCAACACCAATGGGTAAGTCACACAGCAAATATGTTTATCCCATTGGCGAGTGCTTCTCTGAGACATGTGATTGTTAAAATACAGTCAAAACCAGTGAGGCAAAGACCTTTTTCTGAGAGAAAGACACATTTTGTAATAACTCCCCCCCCCCCTTTATTAAGCCCCTCCCCCTCTTTGTTAAGCCCAGGGACTGGGGAAATTAGTTCGTTAAATCGGGGTTTCGTTAAATCAGGGTTTCGTTAAATCGAGAACCCCAATATAACGAATTTGTTGAAAACTGACCAAAAACTTCGTTAAATCGGGGTGTAGTTAATAATTAATTTGCCGTAATGTTAACTGATTAAAGACAAGAAGATAAAGCCGATTAGATGGCCACGACAGTACTATTTTTAGCAACATGTATGACTGTAATGGACTGCTGACAACTTTTTTAGAGAATTAAAATATTTTACTGTAGTCGATTATTCATCTTCTGTGGCGTGATGACATTTATTCGTTATATCGGGGTAGATTTTACATTCGGGCTTCTAGATTGTATTCGTTATGTCGGGTATTTCGTTAAATCGGGGTTCTTTTCCATACATTTTATTGTAATTCTGGCCGGGCTGAATAAATTTGTGCGTTAAATCGGAGACTTCGTTAAATCGAGGTTCGTTAAATCGGGGTTCCACTGTGCTATGTTTCAGTGTTTTGTCAAAATTTTAATGCGTATGAAAAACTGTTGACAGATCGCCACCGACTTTTATTATTTCAGGCACCTATGTTACAAGCCTCCTTTACTTAACTTCACTTTAATTACTTTACACCTGTTGCAGGTGTTCGTTTATTGGAGAGTGGTGCAAATAATCCCTTGCCGTTTTTCCACTCTCTGTTCTTCACGCTGTTCCTCAGTCACTGATCAGATGCCTTGAACAGACTAAACGCTTATCAGTGACAATGGTATAATATCGTGCCCTTTTTTTCCAGGCAATCCTATGTATGAAAGAGGTCAAGACAACAAGCTTATTATCTGGTCGCCAGGTCACAGTGGAACCCTTACCCGACCCTCTAACAACCAATCAGCAGATGACATGGCACCGCGCCTCCCTTATCAGCGGCTCCTGACACGAACATCATCCTCCTCTCCTGACTGCGCTGCGGCAATCAGGCCTGTCAGCTCCCCCGGGGTGGAGGAAGGCTTTCCTTATCAGAAGCTGGTAAGGGCGGGGCGCTCCCTGCGGACGGGGCGCTCCCTGCGGAGGGATGACCAGAGGTGTGGTCATCCAGTAGGGTTGGGCGGAGAGGGATCGTCTACTGAGGCGTATCAATCTTTGTCACTACAGAGAAATCCACTGGTAAGTTGCTGATCATCATCAAAATTCTCTTCACTTTTTAATACATTTTTCTATAATAAATTAATTTATTGTACTTCGGAGAATCTGTTTTTTAGTCAACACGTTTTTCCTGAGCTGATCAGGTCTAAATTCTCATGACCTGCTTACTTGAATTTGTTACTAAACAGGTAAAGAGAATCTAGCGTCTAATCACTGATTAAAGGGTTGCTATTATCTATAGCTCTTGCGACACACCATTTCGCGATTGTAAAAGTATGAGTTTACTGACCTTTCAAGAACTTGTTTTGAAAATTCTTGTTTTTGCCACTACGACATTTTCGCAAAAACTCATTGTAAGATGACGACGGCTACCACATTTTTTCCCGCCAAAATGATGACACTGGTTCACGCTTGCGTGCACTCATTTACTGTTAGGAAAAACTCGTAGTAAAATGACGACGGTTACCACATTTTTCCCGCCAAAATGATGCTGGTTCTCTATGATTTCCAGCTTGCAAACGATAACATTTGTGATCGTTATTTTCGTAGTATTCTCTAAAAGAATGTGATGGCTACGCGAAAGTGGATGGTGAATCACGGCCAGAGAGTACAGACTACGATTATGCTCGTGTCCCAGTGGAACTTAACCCTGTAGAACTCAATAAACTCTTCCGTATTTCTGACAATGACACAGAAGATACATGTATCCCGAGCTCTTCTATGGAAATTTCTGTCGGCGATCTGAACAATGTGACTTCGAACCCCAAAATGATTGAAAAGCGGCATTCCGGAGTTAGCGAAAAGTCTTCTACATCATCATGCAGTGGTGATTATGAAAATTGTACTTGCGAGAACGTGGAGGAAAGAAACTGTGCGGATAGAGGCGGGGATGAGTGCGTTAAACCCAGGGGTTACTCCCCGCGGCCTCTTACGAGGATTTTTCAGGGGGATGTCGTTTAGATCCCGAGGAATATGTGGAAATGGGGAAGAGAAAGAGTACGATGATTGTGGAGAGTCATGATGACGCAGCTGAGATTGATGATGGTGGACCTGAGTACTTTGTACTTGAAGGTTTGGTGGAGTCTTGTGAAGGTAAGTGTTTCCGATTGTTCACTACCAATTCCCATTTACCGATTACGATTCCTTATTGACGGATTTGCGATTCCCGATTCGCGATTTAGGATTCTCGATTTAGGATTCTCGATTTTCCATTCGCGATATACGATAAGGATTTCTCGATTTAAGGATTCCCGATTCTCGATTCCCCGTTCACGAGTACCAGTTTTTATATATTCCAAATTCCCGATCCCTGGTTCCCGATCCCTGGTTCCCGATTTCTTTGTTTCCAATTAAAGCCGTAAAACTTTTTGTGAGAAAAGAGCAACTGTTGTGTAGTCAAACACCAGTGTTTCGTTTCTGCTTTGCTATTACGAATTTCTAATACAAGCTTTTAAGAGATAGTTTCTATGTTTTATGTCTTCTTTACAGGTGAAACTGTTGATGTGCCTTGAATATTATGAAGTGAACTCGAGAAAACCGCCATCACAACCATCCTCGGAGACAACCTCGTTCCCATGGTCTCTGGGGCGGGAAGAAGAGAGACCCTGGGAACGAGGTTGCCCCGGAGACTCAGGGGCAGTAAGTCGGACGTGACGAAGTTACAGATTGGGCAAAATCGGCGCCACGTAAGTTTACTACTTCAAACTTTCGTCGCGCCGACTTTTGCCCGATTATACACCTCTTTCATAATTGGCCGCCCAGCAATTTTTGGAACATTGAAATGCCTATAACTGAAGAAAGAATTCAATAACAAGAAAGATGTCAAAAGATGTCAAAATGAGTCAATATGTGTACGTTTAAGGCCATATTCCTATTTTGGGGAGAAGTTGTAGCAAGTTTTGCACAAACATGAAAACGAGGCTTGTGAGGCCAGGTTTTGATTTCCCATACACATGCTTGAATTTGAAACAACCATAACTTTGCAGCCGTTAAACCAAAAACGCTCAAACTTCCCAGGATAAATATTTTGCAGTGCTTGGTAATATAATAGCATCAATATCCTTGAAAACCTTGCCAGACAAAAAATTGTTATTTTTTCTAAATGTATTATACGAGACATATTTTAGCTATACTAATATATCAACAATTTCAATGTAAAAAAATATTTAATGTAAATAGATATACAGAGCACGTCTTTAATTCCAATGAACAGTTGATCAACAAGCATGTATTTTGTTTTATAATTGTAATTTAGAATGCGTTTACATGTAGTTAATTACAGTAAGTCCCATGTACTAAAGTTTATTTATTTTTTCCACTGTTTGTAAAATAAACTTTCACTGTATTTCAGTATTTATTATTTGAAAAAATATATTTCTATTTTATTAACGACAGGCCAACCATCCTCTGTTTTTTTCTTTGTGGTCAGTGGCATCAGATACTACTTATAATTATGCACCTAAACATCTTTAGTGCAAAATTTCTTCCAATAATAAACCCCTACCATGAACACAGGAAGTAACTCCACAACCCACCTGTGGTACATCTGCATGCGCAAATTACAGGGAATCTGGGTACGAGAATGCGGTGACATCTGTTCGTCAAACAGTCCGGCTTCCTTCATCATTTGGCGTTGTTTTGTCAAAGGAGAAAACGATTTGATACGGCGGCGTGGATGCCATCGTGTTTAGTCTGCAGTGAAACAAAAATCATGCAACCTCAATGGCATTATTGTCGCATTACTGATGTGCCAAGAATAAGAAAACAGGTCGCACTGCACCTTACATTATCTGGGCCTGCACTTGCACTTAGCTCATTTATTCTTGGCGTGATGGGCATACCGTTGTTAAGTACACTCTTTATAAGAACCATCCACCAGTTTATACAGTGAGCAGTGTAAAGAAAATATCATAGAATGTAACAGTTTGGTCTGAGCAGTGACATAGTCCAGCTGAATCCAACATGGTCGAATACATATAGCAATATATCGTATTTTTTGTCGTATCGAAATGTGCACTTCTTTTTCATTCAAAAAAGTAAACTATGCATGTGTAGCAATTCTAAAATTTCTAGAATTAATATGCATTACAAGAACGCTCTCAGGCTTTTAAAAATCGCGCAAAAAATAACATCGTTCAGTCAGTCTCGAGTGTATCAATGTACATGCAATGTGTATATCATGGTTTACTATAATACCGTTAGCAAGGAAAATATGAAGTATCGTATTTGGTCAGTGTGGAAAAATTGTGTGCATTTTAGTCAATCGTGTTTCTCCCCTTTAGGTAGTTGGTATTGAGCAAAATATTATGACGTCTTTCATATTGAAAGGGATTCCGTGCCCTTCGTGTAAACCTGTTGAAGGCAATATCGTTTTGCAATAACACTCAAAGTAGCCTGAGTATCAAGCCTTCCTATACTTCACCATACTCAGGCTACACTCGACGTTGCATTTTTAACGTCGTTATATTCGCCTGTACTCGTTCAAAAGGCGACTTGACGACTTCCGTTAACTTCGCGTGCAGTATAAATGTTAAAAAATAACAAAACAAATATTCAACAATTTACAACGCCCAATATAATATTTTTTCTTATTAGTGAACCATGGAGAAACGTTTCTGGAAAATAACTAAATATAAATAATTTATGCGTCGATATTAGTTAGACGGATTATTTATGTCGGTGATAATTTAATAGTTACGTTCATGTTGTTCGTAGCCTCCTTAGGTCGTCACGCAACTCTCCTGATTGCGTGACGAAGGTGACTACGTTTTTTTTCGATCATAGACGACCTGTCGTATTCGGTTTATATAAAGCAACACATGTTCAATGCAAGTGAAAGACGGCAGCCTTTCTCTTACGAAGTTGGCTATACTTGAAAATAACTGTCTCTGATTGGTTAAAAATAAATATGAATCAAGTAGGAACCAATCAGAAACACTCCTAGATCCGGGGTAGCGCTACGTCACCACATTGAAATTTCCCAGCTCGTTGCCCAGATGTCTCTAGTTTCGTCTAAAAGCCAAACCAAATTCCAGACCAGAGTGCACAAAACATACCATATTTCAGACTAAAATGGTGAAAATCAATACCCTATTTCAGACCAAAATGGTGAAAATCTATACCCTATTTCAGACCAAAACGGCTCAAAAACCATACCCTTTTGGGCGGCACATACCTATATAGCTTATATAAAGGAGTACCCCCCGGCCGGGGTCTCTGGCCTGTAAACGCAGACGTATTTCTGGTTGTTGTTTCACACCGCCTAAAAATAACAGTATTTTTCGGCGGTCTGAAACAAACAGCCGGAAATTCCATCTGCGTTCTCTGGGATATCTCTTTCGCGGGAACATATTGCAGGAGTGGACTCTCTTTTCTCAAGCTGCTATACAAGTGAGCACTTCGTTAACCTTTTATGTACCGGATAACTAGTAAGTGGTTCATGAAAAACAACATTGACTTGAAACTATTTTTAACTTAGAGTCAATAACGTGATGAGTAAACAAACCCGAAAGAAACGTCTTGCAGAATTTTGTAATAATTCCTTATTATGTTTTTTGTTCTCGTATCATGCATATTTCGTCAGTGTACAAAACTGTATTACCGTAAGATTCAGATAATACATTCCTATCTTATATTTGTTCAAAACAGAAAGGGGCGATTATTTAAACGATTTAAGTTTAGACAGCGATTAAGAAAACTTTGGTCTAAATAGACTTTAAAGAAATAGTAGTCACACTAGTTATACCACGTCTAAACGCAATGTATGTACAGTGTATGTAACCTGCGATCCAAGGGAGTCCCGTGTGAACACATCAACTGAGTTAGACACAAGTTCTACAGTCGTCTATGATAATCAGTCTCTGAACATACTTTAAGCGCATAAATATACCCTGGGGACGAGCTTTTGTTTTCTACTGAACCCGATATCCACAGCACAAGTGGCCCTTGTCGCTTTCTTGGTAAATAGGACTAGATCAGTATAAGGCTTTACTGTAGTGCGAGATTATCAAGAACAATATACAAGCTTACAGTGTAAAACTGTTCCTTGCTATATAAAGCTGTAAACTGATCTTCGGGAAAAATAGGCAAGTTTTGCAAACTTGTTTTGGGTTGGTATAAAATGCGATTTTGAACTGTGTATTGAGTGAGGTCAGCCTCCTCAGGCGTTCCGCAGTTGTTGTTTTTTTGGTACGAGGCTGGAGCGGGGTGCTTCTTGCAAAACTGTTGAACACAATATCGTCGGTGTTGCAATAACACTCGACATCACAATGTTAACGCCCATATTCGTAAGTACTCGTTGAAAATTTTAAAAGCTGCATGCGATACGATTTCCGTTCTCTCCGCGTGGAGTCCGAATTGAAGATAACAAAATTATTCAATAACATATATGATATTTTTCATATTTGTGAACCATGAGGTAATATTTCCAATAACACAGATATAGGAAACACGGCAGCTTTTTCTAAGAAGTTTTTTTTCATGAAATGAGATTAATGCGTAATGATATTTCGTTATGAGAAGTTCGTAACACCAACATCAAATAAATAAAATTCGTTCGGAGTATTTCAACCAGTTTCATGCAGCTTTTTATACTATGATTTAGTTGTCATGGTAATTTTGTTTTTCACAGTTACTAAGTGTTTAAGCCTTTTTTTCGTCTTGTAATTGTTTTAATTGCAAACACAACTGCTTTTTTTGCGATGTGCAAAATCATCTTCAACCTGAAGAAAGCCTCAAAATAATTGTTTTCTAAGGTAGAAAAACACCAAAGAGGTGATAATAAACCAAACAGGAACGAGGATGGTGAAGATTATGACGGATTGTGGACGGCGAACTTGAAAAAATTGGCCAATTTTTATGGCTACTGCGCTTGCGCAAGTGGCCATTATTGTCGTCGTCGAAGCATTCTTTGTAACATTCCTTCGTAAGACTTTTTTGTTCGTAAGACTTTTTTGTAAAAATTCTTTGAATTTCTGAAATGTATTGTATTGTTCTATTTTTAGGTTGATGACTTTTCAATTGTTAAAGAAAGGGATTTTCGCTTCATTGATTGTTGTGTCCAAACTATTGCATTGTTCTATTTTTAGGTTGATTACTTGTATCTTTTATGATTATACGAGCATGGTCACGTTTGAGGCAAATTATTGAACTTTTGTAACGAAGTTGGTTTCCTTTTTTTTCCCCTCTGTTCAAATTAAGCGGTAAGTCACGACGCAAAAACCGGAGTAAAACAAAATCGCTTTTGTTTGCTGTACTTTATTTTCGTCAAGGAAAAAATATCCTTAGACACCCTATTGTAGTGGTGTACGAAGTCTACACATAAAGTTCGATCTACGTAGTAGTTTTAGTTAGCATTTCTGTGAAATGTAATTACCTTTTCCAGCCCGCTTTGAATTGAGGTTGATTGTTCATAGCTTCAGTTCAGTTGAAAGACTGTTGATGCAACTGTTCTTATGAGTGATTCAAACAGAATCACTACATGGTGGAGTCACTTGTACGTAGTGTCGAGCGTTTTGCTGTGTGCATTTGTGCATGTGTTGAGGAAAGATAAGAACGGAATGTTGATCTTTGGTTGAAAACAACAGTGACGTTAGACTATGTGTTGACATAAGATAACAGAATTGCGTTTCTTTGTAAAGGATGTAAGTCATTAAGTTGCGTCTTTATTGATAAGTTGTACCAGTCCAAATGGCTGTTCTGTGAGCTTCTGTGACTTATTTTCTGCCATGTGAGGGTGAAACGACGGAGCAAGTTCTAATCTGTATAAGTGTATAGTGGGGGAAAATCTATATTTTCTTTTACCACAATGCATCTTTTTTCGTCACATTATAGTAGGAAGCAAGATGAGAACTGTTCTTTGATTGATTCTTGTGTAATAATTCGTTGTCTATGTCAATAATTTTGCGTCGTGTAATTGGTTGGGTTATTACACAATTACAGAGATAAAGGCAAATAACTTTGACAGTTTTGCAGTGTTTTTTTTTGTTTCTCAAGTCTCTTACTTTCTTGAAGTCAAATCCCTTTGTTTTGACTGTGATTGAAACTCCTCCGTATTAAGCAACGTCTAATGACCGCAATAAAAGGCCGAGGAAGTGAAACTTTTGTTCTACGTCTACTTTTGTTTTAGCACAGTGAGCAGAGAACGTTTAGGTCAGTACAAGGGTCAAACACCGGAAGACAGTTGTCAAACATGTCATGACAAATGAAAATATACAGTGCACAGATAAGCGAGGTTAACTTTGTATCACTGAGAGCGGAAAAGTGTCCGTTGTCCGTATTTAGGGCTAATGTATAAGATCAAATATATTAGCTTTTCGTCGGCACAAACAAAATTGTCCGTAATAAGCGGTTGTTCGTATTGAGGGTATTGCGTGTACTAACTTTCGAGTTCCTCCCGAGTTTGTAGGGTGGTCCCGCCGGGAGGAGGCGGAATTTTTCATCTCGCCCAAAAAAGTCTTAAACAGCCCGGAATGACAAAATAACAGCACACATGACTCAATTGACATATATTTTAAACTCTATTGAATAATACAGATCACGTTTACTCTTAAATCTAAACTTGTGAACCAAATTTCACCCGTCAGTGTGTTTTTCGTCTAGGGTACGAGCATATTTTATCAGTTAAACTTTGCATGTTAGTAATTAACCGACGAGAATAAGTTTACAAGCTTATTTATCAATTCTGAGTATTTCTTAGTTCATAAGCTAAAAGGTTGTGTATGATGGTCGTTAATCTGTCACTGGTCAACGTAGTTAGCTTTTCTAGGTTACTGTGCATTTAGACGGTGCAATTTTGTCATGCACTGAAAGCTTACTATAATCCTGCGAATGTTCGTCGTATGATCTGATGTTTATTTATCTTCTAGTGATCAACGTAGTTAGTGTGACTTCTTTGTAAGTGTTATTAGGTATAGATCGTTTTCACGTGACGTCACAGAATTAATTTCCGCCATGTTGGTGCCACATCTGAGTCACGTGTTTCAGCTACTAACACATGCAAAACATAGTCCAAAATTATAATTCCTTCCAGTTAAAATGGCTTCTAGCGAAAATATTTCTATTCCTTTCGTCTGAATCCAGACAATATAATCCCAATTCCCAATATCTGATTACGCTAAAAAGCTGGATGTAAAAGTCCGGAGAGCGCTATCTAAAGAAAAATCTCGACTGTTTTGATAGACGGGAAACGCTTCGAACCCGACTGCCTTCCGCCGGTTGAATCGACTGATTTGCTTTGCTATTTGGTTTCTCGAGACCAGCTTTTTAGACGCTAAAGCAATTTAAATCTTTCCGAAGTCTCGAGACCTACAACGAAATGGTTTCGGGCTTTGTTTCCAACGTGCAAGGACATATCATCGCAAACAAGTTCGTGTTGTTTAGCAAAAGTGCGGCACTCTCAACGCATGAACAATGCCTTGATACCAATTTGGATTATTGTCCATAACCTTTTCTCCTGGCTCATTAAGTTTTTTGTTTCTTGGACTCGATTTCTTCCGAAGCCGCCTTTCATGTTCGGGGCCGCAACACGTTTTCAGCTCACGATCTCTGGCTCATCTCGCTTTGCCGGCTGCAGCTTCTAGATCGGCTTGAAGCTTTTCGGCAGAATCACATTTCTCATGACCTAGATTTTGGTTGGAATCCAATCTGGATCGTACCTATCCCCACAGTTTTGCCGCTTCTCCGGAGATAAAATGTTTGCCACAGACTCGGCCGTGCTCCAAAATGGTGTCTGTGAGGTCTTCTATACTGATCGCAGATATCCATTTGTTTTGCCTCTCCTCGGAAAGTTTCCTCACTTCTTCACCTTGATTAGTTATAACTGCAGGTATTCTTGCCATAGAAACCGCTTTATCACGGACCACTTCGGCGTCCCACAGACAAAAATCGCGCATAAAACCATTTTTTGTAGTGAACTAGCTTCGTGTTTCGGTGTTTACATGTGCATGTGATGTGTGCACCAATATGGCGGCCAATTGTAAGGTGGTCACGTGACTGAAAACGATCTATAGTTGAAGCTTTACACGAGAAGTTGTTTACATGTACAAGAGTAGAGTATTGATGTTTTACGAAATAGTTGTGATTTTTTGATGTAGTACCTTTTCAACCGTTGGAAAACTTGTAGAGCGTGGTGTTGAAAGTTTTCAAATACAATTTGTATAGAGTGAGTAATGATATAATTTTGTTATGTCAGCGTGAATGGTGCTGTGTCATCAAACACTTTGCAAATTACGCCAAATAAAAGACGATATAATCTCTTTGTTGTTGATGGCAATATAATTGTACATGTAAAAGTTGTACGCTTACGTGATTGAAATAATTAATTTAAATTGTTCTTTCAAGTAAAAGGCCGTCAAGGGTTTTGTCATCATATAAAGGCAGGTTTTTAAAATTGACGTAATGTAAATGGTATTGTGACAATTAGTTGTTTCAAGTGTTATTTTAGTAAAAGTCTGTGTCATCTCCTTTTTTGTATGGAAAGATAAATTTTATACGTAAAAAGGTGTTCGTCCATGTGATTGAAATTGTGTTTCTAGAATGAGTAGTTGTGTTATGAATGTGAGTGTTTGTATTGTGTGACTTCTCCCCAGTATTATTCAAAATGGCAGGGTTCAATTTTACGTTTCTTTCATCTGTTTTTATTGACGAAGAGAGGTGACGTGATTGAAACGGTATCTCAAGTATTAGTGGTTTCAATTTTTACTGCAACTAAAAGGCTGTGTCATCTCTTTATTGTTGATGGAAAGATAACTTTTGCAATCTTTGACATGTGCAGTTTATAATCTTTCCACCAAGGACAAAGAGATTTTGTTTTACGTAAAAATTGAAACCATTTTATCACCAACGACATCAATTAACAATCTCGTAGCTATCTTATCAATAACGAACAGATGTCAGAAGATGAACTAATCTCCGCTCCATTCGAAAAAACCTATTTTTTTGTAAAGAAAATATTGTTACTTGTCGATTGTTGTTTTTAGTGTGAATTCAGCTGCACATAATGAGATGGAGGAGTCACATATAATTGAAGATACGAATTCAGTTGGACATGAGATGGATGATACTGGTAGCAATTACGAGGCTCCTTCCATGGAGGTCCTTTCCAAATGAAATTCTTGAAAATGATTGTTGATTTTTCATTAACAGGGAACCCAGAAACATCGTGGACAACTTTAACGTTTTGAGTAGGGTAAACAAACACTTCCGAAGTATTACTACCTCATTCATTAATCGATTACCGCAAGTCAGTTATGATCGAGATATATGTGTTGGATATCACAGCATGCGGCGAATTTGTAAACTACGGGGAAAAGCAAGTGGTCTAGTCTTGGCATTGAAGGCCATAATAAGCATAATTATTCGACAACAACGACAAATGCTGGACTGAAGATGGTAAACGGTAACTTCAGGCGTCGTTAATGAAATTTAAAAAAGCTAGATAAATCACGGTGGTGCAGTTACACTTTTTACTTTTGATTAAAAGTTCAGTAATATTCCATCGTTAGGTCGATCAATACAATAAACAACAAGAAAGTTTTTATAGAGTGCATAGCAGTATTCTCAAAATTAACGGAAATGTCAACAAATATGATGCGTGAACAGGCTATGACATTATTTGTCAACTCCTGTAATTCTGTAATTACCTTTCCTTTCGAGTATGAATTCAAGATCGTACGACATTCCAATGCATGAATTAGTATTCTTGGAGCGTCGTCTCCGTTGATTTAAGCTTCATCTGAGTCGCAACCATCGAAAACCTTCCACTCGGTTTTCGTACAATATTTGGACAAAGTCAATCAAGTTCCGTATGCGAAGCCGGTCGCTTCGAATTCGCCAACAAGTTAACTCGCCCACACTGAAGTCAACTCGCCTACATCATGTACCTAGTAATTAATTTGTTTAATAAGAGAACAGCGCGTAAAAGTGTTCTAAAGACGCTGGAATAATCCTGGGGAATAACCTCGTTCTAAAAGCATGTTTACGTGTATAAATACGCGAAAGATATCAAGAAAGATAACAGGAATGTTCAGGTGTATTTCTTGTTCTAAAAACGTGTAAGCGAGCACGTACACAGTATAAACATCATTACATGTGTATAAATTGACGATCTTGCAACGTTTTTTCAAACACTTCGCAATGCATTGAGCTTGCACCTAAAACAGAAACGCTCGGACAAGGCTTGACATACTTACTTACATGACATCGACAGCAGACAAGACTTCTAACCGCAGATCGAGCATAACGCACGCAACACTGACGTTTGTCACGGAGGCCCATCAGTTCTATGCCTCGATTCCAAGTGAAACCAACACAGTACGATAACTCCTCGTTTTCTTTCCTGTAATGTTACAACAATTTACCTCAATGTATTAACTCCTCTGTAACATATATACTTGTAACTCTTTGCGGGTCGAAGACGTCAGTGTTATCTTTAGTTTAATCAGTCCGCCGATCATCTGTTCACAAAAGCGCGACATTCTTTTGTATCTTGAATGAAGGAAATGGCGGTCGATTTTTACATATGTTTTGAGTTCTGTTTCAATTTTTCAGTTAATGCACTCTATGGATTTTTTTTTGTGTTAATTCTACTAGCTGTTAGCAGTTTTTCAGTATTGCGTGCGTCATGTATCCAGCATGATCCAGAGAACAGATAATAATCTACGGAATGTAAATTAGGCTACGACCGTCGATGATGCATACAAGATTTTACGAATGAACTTTATAATTTTAGAAACTTTACACGTCATCGATTCTTAATATTTTGTTTACGTTTTAATCCATGATTATGAGCTGCCCCTTCGAAGCTATCCGTATATCGGATACTATTTTGAGCTAAAGCTATAAATTCCCGCTTTTAGCATTTATTAATAGGACTTGTTTCCATCACGCTTGAACCGGTTCTGCAAAACTTTTTCTATTCATTCGTCTAATAGTTCGTGCGCGAGCTTCCCTACAAAAAAGACCCTAGTTGTCCAGCTCTGTTATAAATTTGGCCGGCGTATGGCCGTTAACCTCTGTAATGGCAATAATTATGCACATCTTAATGAATTATTTTTGTGTTTCAAACGCAATGAAACGCGTTTTCTTCTGTTTGAAACGCCTTCAGTTTGAAACCGTTTGAAACACATTTGAAATGCATTTGAAATAATTTGAAATGCGTTTTGAAAGCATTTCAAACGCTGCGTTTAAATGCGTTTGTAAAAAATCGCCTTAAGCCCCCTTTTCCTATGGAGGGTCACATATTTTAATAAATTATTTATTTATTTTATTTATTTATTATCTACTCATTTAGTCACACGCGCGCGCGAGGGGTGAAGTCAGAGAAGAAAGTTGCTGAGGGACCAAAATAATTAAATTTTGTTATGCTAGCGTGAATTTACAACTCGAATGCTGCTGTGTAAACAAAGATATTACAGTATGACGACAATCAGAAGAGTATGAGTGATGAGTGATTTGAGAATTTTGTTATGTCAGCATGAATGCTGCGAATGCTGTTGTTGACAAAGATCAAAGCCGCGTGCTGGATTGCAGAAAATTAATTCACCGCGCTTTCGGAGTCTGACGTTGGACATCGTGACAAAATGATATTAGAAAATGGATTTTAGATCTACTATTGTTAAGTGTGTTAAATTTTTTTCGAAACGAGGAATGATTTTAATATGAAAATATCTTCTAAAATTAAAGACGAACTTATCTGCTTGGTTTGTAGACGAAAGATAAGATCATCTCATTTGAGCACAGTTTCCGTTGTTTTAAGAAAACAGTGGGTGATTGTATTCAAATTAGCTTGGGTTTCAAGTCTTGTACTGATCAAAATGACATGAAGGTAAATAAACTGAACAGAGTTTGTTGTCCGCAACTGAGAAGTCGGCGAGCTAGTTTACGAGAGCAAAGTGTTGCTAAAAGTGACCTAATAAATTTGTTACGTTAAACGTGAATCGTGCAGTGTACTGTAATTACCCAGTTCAGTTAGCTAGGATATGAGCAGAGTCACGTCACGCGCGAGGAGCGAAGCCCGGGGAGGGGGGGGGGGGGGCGGTACTCCCCCAAAAAATTTGGGTAGGGGTGTGCCGCTGGACTATAAAACCCCTTAACCTGTACCGACTACAAAACGCTAATTTTGCGACCCTGTTCCAGACTAAATGTTAAAAAAGATACCCTGTTCCAGACGATTTTTAACGATTTTTTTCTAACCCAAAGGCTAAACTAGTAAGCAGCAGTTGTAAAGCTTCTTTAAATTCAAAATGGATTAATGACAAACAATTGCAAGAAACTTTATGTGACATGTAATTTACAATTTACGGACAAATGTATCTATCGATTGACAGGATTTGCTGCGGCCTTTCTATTTCGCTCTTCTGTGACCTCTGGCTCTGTTCGGTCCATTTTATCCAATATTGACCACACATGCTGAGCCCTTTTGCAGTTCATTATTGGGGTACCCAGTCTTCTCTCATTTTGAGATCCTGGGGATTAAAATTCCGTATGAGGGTTTAGGTCGAATTTATCGTTAACGTTAAATTCAGCTTATAGAATCTCAAGATCTGGTCCAAAATTTAATATGTCACCCAGCAAATCTACAAATGGCGGACCTTCGATGTTATCTTCGTTGATTCAGGCTTCATTTCCAGACTACACCAGTTAGCGAATTAGAGCTTTTCATTCACTTTATTGACAGCCATCGGTCCACGGACGCACCTGTCGCATCCCTCGCCCTACGGGCCTGATTATTTTAGTGTGGTTAGCCAAAGCAAGAGATGTTGCCTTAGGGCTAGGGTTATCAAATGCAATACACCAAAGAAAAAAATAACAAAACCAACAAAGTTGCTGCACTATCCTCAACGGCGACAACTCGGAGAACGAAGTCTTGACCTATATTATCAATTGAGAGGTCTGGTGAGAGTTAACGAAAGCCATTGGCGTGGAAATGTTTATATCTAGTATGTCTAGTATACATGTTTATAAAGGGATGATGTGGATTCATGACTGCTGGGTAGAGAAAAATATAACTTACTGATTGAAATCGTGAGAGTCCCTAACCCATTTCGTTTAATCGGCTCATGGGCTACATGTATGCGCATTCTCTGAGTAAAAAATGCAATAGCCATGAGCACGCCTCTCGCGGGCCTATTTTTTTTAATTTATGGCGTGACAGTGAAAACCGAGAATTCAGAAAATCCATTCAACTTTCAATAATTATATTCAAAATAAAAGACACCTACCTTACAATAGCTAAGATGGAAATATTACGGTTAGCCAGGCTTGGAAAACTTTTTAAAGGCCAATCACTGCACATTTTGTTTTGCGAACCACTTTGCTTGTTAGTCGCCATATTGTTCGTGTGGCTGCTGCTCACGAGGGGCCTGGGGTGAAATGTCGGGGATGTCGGGTCATGTCGGGTCATGTCGGATGGCGACCGATTGTTAGCGAAGTTAGTCGAAGATTGCCAACCCTGCCCGAACATTTTAAAATACCATATACCCAGGATTCCCAGCTCAGTACGCCTATTACAATCACTTCGCAGTTGATAGCTCAAATGAATAATAATTCGCTTCCAAGCTCATAGCTTTGAGTTATTTTCGCCGGAACTGTCCGTGTCAATTGAAAACCGGTTCGCGAATCTTCGTAAAATTACGAAAAACCTCCGATTACCTTTCGGAACGTATGTTCGGAATAGACATTTACTTTCTTTTCCATTTTTTTTTTTCCATCAGAGGGCGCGCGAGTATTGCGTCGCAGACGCGCGAGTAACAAAGCACGAGCGCGACGCGCGAGTATCGGATTTCCCCGCCATTTTGTCTCTTGATGCACTAGCCGCGCTCGCGTAAACCGGAAATACATTAAACAGCTAAAACATAAAACCCTCGCACTTCGCTCCGATAAACCGTTGTGCTCAGTCAGAGAGAATAAAATCCTCTTGGTCATAAAGATTAAAACGAACTACTTATAAGTGTAGTGAATTGTTAAAAAGCGGACAAAACTGTGCGTAGCTTTCCAATTTATTTTATTCAAAGCCGAAAATACGCCAAAGAAACGCGC
This sequence comes from Desmophyllum pertusum, assembly GCA_029204205.1. Taxonomy (NCBI): domain Eukaryota; kingdom Metazoa; phylum Cnidaria; class Anthozoa; order Scleractinia; family Caryophylliidae; genus Desmophyllum; species Desmophyllum pertusum. The sequence goes on from MU826358.1 coordinate 1,272,116, forward strand.
TGAAGTTAACAACTCGTTGTAAAAGCCACAAAAATACAACTCACCTTGTACAAGGAAGGCATTCAAAAGCATCCAAGCCGCTTTCGTGTCATTTTCGTTTAGAAATCATCGCTGCGTAAAACCGCGAAAATTTTCCGAATGAAAACTAATTTCACCGTGACGTCACAAAGCTTAATGACCAAACTCGGTGTAAGTGATAATTATGCGTCATTAACTGATCAGCCCGTGCGAATGACTTAATCAGCGTTCAGCGTTGTCCATTTCAAACTGAATCCTAAACACTAAACGCATTTTTTCTTCTATTCCTAATATCACAGTACTGTTTAATATTAAGAACATGTATAAAGATAAATTTTCGGTTTAGGTTTGTACAAACTTTACAATTTATTATCAAATTAATCTAATACCGTGGGCTCAAAAAGGATTCGTTCCCAGTCGCTTCTGATAAGAAATTGAGCCCAATCGGCTATCGGCTTCCAGACCAGCGGTTGCACATTGAATCGAGGAGCTCTGGAGACTATAAGAAAACGTTGAGCTCGTTTCCAGTCCTATATATTATAGGCCAATTCTCTCTAGCCTCTGTTTCCAAACGAGTCCCAGTGAACATTTGAAACGCTTCGCACCAGGCCTCATTTTGACAGAAACAAATTAGTTCGGGTCACGTGGCCCTGTCATGGCTCATATCGCGTCAATCAGCACCAACGTACCAAGCAATAATGCTTTATTCGGATTAACTAAAAATATTATTATATGGCTAGAGCTTGTAAAAATATGACGCGCACAGTGATTGGCTAATACTCGGATCCGGATTTTCCTGTAATGCACATGGGCATTATGAGCGATGTTTAATACCCGACTGGCAAAGCGCGGGCAACATGCGCGGCAAGTTTGAAAACTTTCATGAATGAAAACTAAATGAGCGACGAAGAACGTTCGGAGAGTGAATTTTATTATCCTGAAGAAACAGACGAAGGAAACAATCAAAATTCAAAAGTAAAATGTTAGCCTACTCGACCTGCCCAAACGGAGACACAAGTAGACGCAAGTTGCCAACTTTCGTCTACTCGCGACTTCGTTTGGCCAGAACTTTCGCGCACTTGTGTTGACTTGCGTTCATTTTGATCGAGATCAACGCGCAAGTAGACGCAAGCTTTTCTCTGTTTGGCCACCCAACGCAAGACAATGTGCTCGCTTCGCTGGCAGATTTTCTTTAGGAGCCTGATCTCAGGCTAACTAAAATGCAGCGCGGCGAGCAGGAGTGCGCGACGTGCGTGCACTTGCGGGTTAACTTGCGACTCCGTTTGGCCACCTAACGGAAGTCTGTACGCAAGTTCATAATTATTTCAAAACGTGCGTCTACTTGCGTCTCCATTTTGACAGGGCTTAAGAATGACTTCAGTTGAAGATGTTTTCACATTGTATCAATTCAATTCGTACAGCTAAATTTCAATAAATATATATCTATATATAATTACTTGCCTTCAATTGCAAAGAACGAATATCTAGTTTAATTTATACTTGAGTTTTCTGTACATGTTGCGAACTGTTTACTTTCGAACAGCGCGCAGACGTCTCACATCTCCTTCACGCGCCTGCGCGCAGGCTACGCGCTTATTTTAAAAAAAAACCGTTAGACATATAAAGATACAACTCACCTTGTGCAAGGAAGGCACATGTAAAAGCAATGAAAGCGATCCAAATCGCTTTCATGTCATTTTTGTTTCAAAATCATCGCTGCGCAAAACTGCGAGAATTTTCCGAATGAAAACTAACTTGACCGTGACGTCATAAAGATTACTAAGCTGAACACGGCAGTAAGTGATAATTAACGTCATTTATTATAGAGCTTACTAATACTTAGGCCCCGGTTTACACGAGCGCGGTTTCGAATTTACACGGTGACATGATTTCGTAACCAAAAGTACACGGATACAAAGCGTTTGCGTGAAAACGATTTTCCGTTTTGTGTGCTACATCATGGCCATGACATTTTCTGTTACCTGGGATCTGGTAGCCTGCGTCGCAGACGAACGCAACCGACGGTAAAGTTTTCTGCGAATCAGCGACCAAAACCTTGTTCAGACCCCCACCCGCTAGTACGATTAAAGACAGTATATTCTAATTGGCGCTTGTATATGCCCGTACTTTTCTGTGCCATGAATGGCCGAGGGTTGGGGAACCTCGAGCCGGAAATACGTCTGCGTTCGCAGGCTAGTTTTGCAGAAGATATGTGGAATTTTAAAAACAATGTCACGAGCTGTAGGGGTTGTGTTTGGAACCGTGCTTGGTCTGTCAACACTTTTACTATCTCTATTTTGCTATTTTCCCGCCAAAAACCGTTAAAATCGAAAAAAACAAAACATACGATTGTTTAGTCTGAAGTGTCAGCCGTGGGGGTTAGAGCGAGGAGACGGCTGACACTTCAGACTAACGATTGTTTGGAATTACAATGTCTGTTATGTTGCAAAGTTTGAGATTCATCGGAATTAAACACAAAAGTAGTTCCCTAATGTCAGTTTTTGGCCTCCAGCTGACCCGGCGCTCGCCGCTCGCCGCCTTTTTCGCTCGTCCCCACTAACCGAGAGTGCCTGGAACAAGCTAAACAATAGTTAGATTCACGTGTTTGTTTTACAGCTGTACATTACGTTATATTACCTGTGCATGCCCTGTATTATTTTTTTGCGAGCTATATAACTCAAACATGTGAATGAAATGTTAATTCAAAAATGGAATTTCACTTACATAACAAACACAGATGATTTCTAAGCATTATTTACCACTTGTTTCATACAAATGGAGTTAAACTTGACAACGTCGGGCCAATTTTTTCAAGTTCGCCGTTCACAATCCGTCTTAATCTTCTCTATCCTCAACCATCCTTGTTCCTGTTTGATTTATTATTACCTCTTTGGTGTTTTCTACCTTAGTAAACTGTTATTTTGAGGCTTTCTTCAATTTGAAGGTGATTTTGCACAGTTTGCAAATATCGCGATATAGCTCCTTTAATTAAAGCGGCTTTCAATTGTGTGCCGAAAGTAATCCTGGACTGCTTTGGTGTTGCTCAGTATTCATGTATATACGCTCTGTGATTGGTTTAACAAAATCGCGCCACCTACTCAACCAATCAGATGCAAAACCAAAACCTTGGCGCCAGTTATGTATTTTGTGATTTGGACATTGTAATTTCTTTGGTTTTGGTTTTACGTAAGCTCTGAGCGCGGGCTCGCAAAACAGCTGCAAATCGAGCCTAGGTTTTACGGTCGACACTTCGCGATTGAAAACTGCTCTAAGATACATTCACCATGAAACAGCTTGTAAAAATAACTGAGCTCATTGCTTAATTCTCCATTTCCCATTCTCCATGTCCCATTCCCTATTCCCCATTCCCATTCCTCATTCGCCATTCGCCATTCCCCATTCCCCATTCCCATTCTCCATTCCCCATTCTCCATTTCCTATTCCCTATTCCATATTCCCTATTCCATATTCCCTATTCCCTATATGCCCTATTCCCTATTCCCTATTTCCCTATTCTCCATTCCATATTCCACATTCCCTTATTTTAGTACCCGTCATTTGGACAACCTACCTCCTCCCCCATGGTGTTTATTTTGCCCCGAGGAGCAAAAATATCGATTTCCCCGCGGTGCACTCAACGATTTGTGGAGTTCGGTGTCAGAAAGAGTCGTGTTAGGTTGCGTTGTAGATTCTGAGAAAGGTTATTCAGTCGGGGGAAGTATATAATTTGCAGACATTTGTTTGATAACTAAGGTAAGGTGTCATGTAATTGATACGTTTGTTTTATGTAGAAAATAGATTCGATCTGCCTTTGTTTTGCTCTCAACTGAATAATCACACGTAAACTTGTCCTGTGAGCTTGAGCTTATTGTTTTGCATTGTGGATCATTTTATACACGAAACTTTATAAGCTTTTAAAGTGTGTGCTATTTGAAGAAGCAAAGAGCCGTTAGTTGGCTATGCGTGGTTTGGTCGTTTAGTTCATGGAGACGATCACGAAAAGTACTTGCCCTGCATTTTGAAAGCTCTTAAGCTTATTACATCGTAAGTTTATAGTTACAGAGGCGAGTTAAATTTGATCATGTGTTCGATAACTTTAAACATTTCACACTATATCAAATGTGAATAAGGGAATTAGTCAATATATTTAATTCTTCAAGCTACGTAGGTGAAGCACACGTGTGTGAACCCGGAAAAAGTAATAATACATCGAATCAGAAGCTTACAATAATAGGTGTTTATTAACAATTATTGGATGAGGTTTTTGTGATATCCAGAATAATCAAGGTCGAGGTAAGAGTTATCAGCCGAAGCCGAAGGCTGAGGCTGATAACTCTTACCGAGACCTTGATTATTCTGGATATCACAAAAACCGAATCTGATAATTGTTTTATTATACATTCAACGAAAAAATAATAGTCAGTAAACATTCACTTGCGAGTGGAACTGATAATTTATTTCTCAGTGTGAATTTAAAAATATACAAATCGGCACCGCGATTGAAAGAAAGTGTCCAAACATCGGATAATGTCCAAAGAATTAAATAAAAGCTGGCAATGTTTTCTTCGATGTTTTAAAAGTAAATATTAATCGATAAAGAAGTTTTAACTTAAGAAAACATTACAGTTGTAAAAAGCATAATTTTTTGGAAACTTCGGAGTGGGTTGCTTGATAGTGTAAATCTCTCATAACATGTTCTTCCTGTGAAAGAGTTAAAAGCGGAGATAAATTGCTATTTTCAGTTGCAAGGCTTTCTAACCTTAGGGAGTCTTCATTGACAGCGGAGTTTACCAGCGCCGGCGGCGGTTAAAGTTTCTGACATTCTTCTCTTGGTGGTTTGGTCGGTTTGCTGTAGGCCCTGATTGAACTTTCGTTTCTGTGCCCGCTGACAGACATTATGTGACGAGCTTCAAATCCGGATTTGTCGAGAATCGTGACGGCCGTAGCTCGGATGGAATGGTTTGTATAACTATGTGACAAGTTTGCTTCCTTTGATATTCGCTTCATCATGTCGCCCAAAGAGCGCTCGCCAACCACCATATTGTCGTACCAGATTTCATCATCTTGGGTCACCACTTTGCTGCTGGGCCGTTGAAATAAGAACTCGTTTTTCGGGTTTAGATGCTGCAAATATTTCTCGAAAGAAGCGACGGGACACCACATGCCTCCAGTAGCATACATGACTCCTCCTTCCTCTGCTTCATCGTCTTCTCTGTGATTTTTAGTTAATTCATCGCGGACTTTTGACAAAAATTTAGCTCCCGTTGCATCAGTGTGGACTGCGAAGTCAGTTTTTCTCAGTTGTCGCAGATTTTGACGACCACGTCGGCAAAAACACAGCATGATTTCGAAGAACACTTTCTTCTGAAGAGTCTTGGGATGGTCTGAATTGAAAACACCGCTTTCATACAGTTTTTTCAGATCATCATCGAGTATCGCCGGTTTGTGTTGTACTTTGGCTTGACCATCTTTCTTCAGTTGAACACACTGAGCCGTAAAAACTTTGTTTGCCTCGTTGAACTCGCCGTCTTTTATAATATCGATTCCTCTTGTAGATTTGAAATGTCTGTTGAGGCCAAATCTCAGCGTTTTCAAACTCCCCATGGAGTAAGACGAACCATCTTTCTTTCTCGCTTCGACATAAAATGTTTTCAAAGTTTGTGCCAACTCCGTCGTTTCCTCAGGCTCTATAAGTTTCTTCTCTTTCAGGTATTCAGTGAACAGTTCCTTTGCCCCCTTCGTCGACCTTTTTGTGTTGATTGAATCCTTGTCTTCAACTATTTTTTCGATCTCTCGCTCGGTCACAGAAGGCAAACCTGGCCATATTTGCTTCGCCGATGTTGTTTACTGCAAGCAACGCAAAGCGCGCGAACTTGACATGATTACCCGTCATTACCCGTGATCCTCTCAGCGAACTTGACATGATTACCCGTGATTACCCGTGATCCTCTCGCGAACTTGACATGATTATTGTATAATCTGTAGGTAGATGACGTAGATGCTTTCAAAGGCGCTGATTTCGAAAATTCACTGTACGCTTTCGGCCAATCAGAAAAGAGATAGTGAGTTGAATGTATAATAATCGAATTAAATGGTCAGGAAAAATGGCCAGGGGATACATGTACAGGACAGAGTTTCAAATATAATACAATCAATCTTGGAAGACTTCCTTGAATTGAAAGAATTGAAAGCGAGAATGCCCTGGGCACTCAACTCCCTAGTAAAACATTTCCCAACATAAATATTAATTACCATCATCTTGATCAGGAAAAACCTCATTTACATTTACTTTCAACACACTGATTTGCATACGCGACTTACAATTAACCAATTAACCAATAAATAAATAAGCAGTAGTAAATATTTTCGAATCTTTAATGCAATAATTTGCAAGTTTGACCGAGTTGTCATGACATGCATTCTAAGAAATTGGTTTTACTTGATCAAGACAATAAATCTGACTTGAACATTATGAACATTAAAATCCTAGTCACCATGAGTCAAGCACCTTATCCACCTGCTGGGCATGCCTATGGACCTGCACCAGGATATCAACCAGGTAACTAGTAATACCTGACTCGCAGGTCCTCACGAAGCTAGGATGGGGATGAATTATAACTAATTATTGTTTGGATGTGAGGGTGATAAGCATCCTGACATCTGTGTGTACGCCTTTTTCTGTTCACGATCTTTGTTTTGGAGGGAAAGAGAATCGACAACCACCTTGTTTTTGCTATCTTACAGTGTATACCGGATTTCTAAAGCTTGTTTTGTTTTTACCCCAAATGCCCCACACTAACGTCCAACAAAAGTCACTTCCCCATATATATTTGGTCGATAAAACACATGCATTATGTTAAGCTTGGAGCAATTCTTGAGTAGGCGTTCCTGTTTCTGTCTATATTTTGACGGCAGATTATGTTGAAGTTAGTGTATTATTAATTATTAACCAAAAAAAAAGGAAAAGAAAAAAGAATGCCAGGTGGATTCAAACCCTCGTCCCCAGTCCCCAGTCCCCAGTCCCGAAGATCAGATTTAAAAGTTAGCACCTTACACCATTAGGCCACAAGTGCACCGTGTGACGTCATTTCCACCATCCACCAACTCACAAATAAACAAAATTTATATAAATAAAGAAACTGTACGATGGTCACCGTAAACTCCAGACGAGATTTGCACTCACTTGGTGTCTCAGTTTGACGGACAAAATTATAAAGCTCCCCCGCTCTGCCTCCGGCCTTGCTTCGCGGGGAATTATAATTATTTTTAATACAAGGTTGTCAGGCAGAGGTGATTGAATTTTCCTCATTAAATAATAACACAAACTTGAGAACTGTCCTCTGTTTGAGATTAACCTGTCAAACACACTCTGTGATTACTACTACTAGTTTTAATTATAACACATTCAAACTCAAAAATGACTAGTTAGCAATTTAAACTTATTTTTATTGTTGTAGGTCAACCTCAGGTTGGGTTTGCACCTCAACAAGGCTATGGACCCCCACCCCCTCAGCAGCAGGGCTATGGACCCCCACCCACTCAGCAGCAGGGCTATGGACCCCCACCCCCTCAGCAACAAGCATATGGATCTTTCAATGTCACCATTAGTGGTAAGCAGTTGCAAGCAATGCAATAAATTGCCCCGACTGATTGGTTGTGTGGTTATTTTGCATCAGGCTTTAATGTAAACACGGTTATGGTGTAATATATCAAACCCAAGAGACAGGATTTGATCACATTTCCAAACCCCAAGAAGAGAGCTGAAAATATGATGCGCAGCGGAGCATTTTTAATGACATTCGAGGGGTTTAGAAAATAATGTGATCAAACCCTGCCTTAAGGAGGTTTTGATCAGATATCAAAACCCCTGCATGGTCAAGATTTCCTTTGTTTTAACTCGATGAATTATTAATAATGAGTTTGAGAAGTATCTGTCTGGCCTGTGTACATCTGCCTCCTCCCCTAAAACAGTCGTGGGGAGAGACATCTTATTCTGTGCAATGGCGTTGTTAATCGTGTCCGGACTGTCAGTGTTAAAAAAAAAAAAAATTATTGAGAGATAATTATGCACTGTAATACATAACAATGTTCAGGAAAAGTAAATTTTCAGATTTACCTTCTTAGAAACACTTTCTGTAAACCAGAAATACTCAGCATACTCGCTTGCCAGCTCAATACTCTGTGATTTCTTCTTGTTGATAAATGTCACTGAAATTCCAAGCAGACAGTTCTCTCCACCCAGGAGGCCAGGATTGTAATATTATTTTCATTAAATGGGTACCAGCAAACTGTTAGCCAGGGTAACCTGGCAAAATGTTGGTAGTTAACCTGCAATGAACTGGCATCCTATACAAAATTATTGTAAGGAAGTAGCATTAATTACTACTAATTCCAACAATTGTCATCATAAGTCTTAGGGCACTTTAACATTTTGCCAACAAACGGTCTTTGTCTTGACACCTCCCCCTCCCATCCCTAATGCAATGTTGACTTTCATCAGTGCAATCTTGCGACCATATTTCAACATTGTTTTGGAGGACAGGGGGGATTGAAAAATTGCATTATATACTGACTTCTCACTTCAAAAAACATTGTCACTGGGTGGTATTTTGTTAAAGATGATTTCCAGTCCGTACTGCGCATGCTCAGGGTTTGTTTACATTTTTGTTTTGAATTTGTTGATATGTTACACTTTGGTGATAGTGTACATGAAGTTGTTATGAAGTTTTTAAATCCGCCATTACGTGTCGTTGAGTTCATGAATGCTCGATGAGCTGAAACGTCAGTTTGGGATAACGCAGTGGTTCTTCTACTCGTTATTATTGTTTGGCAAGGATATCTGGCGTTAATAATGAAGAAAAATGTAATTTGTGTGTACAACAATTTCTATTTTCGCTAGTACCGTAAAACTCCATGTATAAGCCGCACCCGTAGATAAGCCGCACCCCCAATTTGGAAGCTCAATTTTGCAAAAAAAGATAAGACAAGTTGCGTTTGTAAACAAACACAGTTTCAGAACACTAGATGATGCGTTTCTTACAAACTTTCAAATTTATTAACTCTATAGACGGTCAAATCTTACTTGTCATACCTTATCAGTTATGAGTCCAAGATCACCATCTCTTGAACTTAAAAATGCTCTTTTGTTTTGATTTTTTTCTGCATTGTTAATTGCTTCAAAACACTTTAGCGACACGTTCAAATGAAATGTACGAAGCCATAGCTTAGTAACCAAGCATTAACAAGTGGAGAGAAGTCTGGGCACCAAATCGTGGGACATCGTGGGATTGTAGTTCTTATGAGCAAAATGGAGACGTATGGCATTCGTGTATTCAGTGGTCCGAGGATCAGTACCATGTCTTTTGAGATGTTTGGGAACTTTTAATAGCAGAAACTTGATGCAGGACAATAATTCAACTTAAAACCGAGGAACAAGATTTGCCGATGAAAGTTTTTGACCAAACAGCTCCTTTAGGAGCCACTACCGGTCATAAAAGCAACGATCAACAACAACATACTTTCAGTTTGTTTATATGTTTATTCAGTAACATCTTAATAGGTTTTTATGAATATTAATTAGGCCGCTGAGAACCACAATCGCAGATGGTGCCGTAGATAAGCCGCACTCCCGATTTGAACCCAAATTTTGAGTAAAAAGATGTGGCTTATACATGGAGTTTTATGGTAAATTACATTCCTTCGTATGAGACTCATAAACATAGCAGGCGGGAATTGCGCAGTACGGACTGTAAATCATCTTTAAGTGTCCCAAGGACTTTTTGACAACAGTAAGTAGTTGGCCTAGCTTCAGAAACCAATTCTAAAAGTTATTTTTTTTAGAAACCAAGGTTAAAAATTAAGTAACTGCACTGACGAGTCATCTGGCTCCTCATATCATTAGGATTATTTTCAAACTGATATTTATCTATAAACCGTTTTGTTTTACTACAGGAAGAGTTGACAGACCCACATACGCAGGGTCAGATGTGCCTGCTCAGGATGTATTTGACAACCAGTTTGCTAAGGCTCCTGCACCCTCTGCACCTCCTCCTGACATGTTTGCACATTACTCTGGATATGAAAATACTCAATATGGTAAGTATTAAAAACACTACATGTAAGTCTTGTAATTATTGTATTTATGATTAGCAAATTAGAAAATTGTATTCAAGATTATTATGAGGCACAGTGGCCTTAAGGACGGTGCTCCTAATACCAAAGTATTTTTGCGCGGTTTATGACTATGCGAGAAAAGCAGATCTTAGCAAGGGCTATTGGATTCCAAAAAGAAAATTGGGGGTAACCACGCATTTTTCAGAGATAATCAAGCTTCAAGCTTCAATCTGGAAAAAAATGCTGAAATAGCATTTTCTCGGAAAAAAGAAATTTTTTTTTTTTCGCAGATTTCCTTTGAATTTGCCTTGACATACACAAATTAAAGCAACAATACATATAAAAAGCTTTAAAATACTTAAAAATGGTAATATAACAACTACTTTTTACGTGTTTTTTAATTAAAAATCATCGCAACTTAGCCATTATAAACCCTGACAGCTCTCCTCTGGTATACCAAAAATACAGTCTAAATAACTTTTGCACACAACAAAAAATTAATCACCACGGGTCACCACGCGTTTTTTGTAAGTTATATGAAGAAAACGACCATATATTTTCCCTGCCGAGCTTAGCGTTAAATAGATTTTGCAATGTTATGTGAGCGCGCGCGCTAATGACGCGAGAAATTATGCGCAGAACGTATGCGCAGTAACAATAGGAGGCACCGTCCTTAAGCGGCATGGTCACATATAACACACTGGACTCCAGAAAGCACTGGCCAGGGTCATTGTATTGTGTTCTTGGCAAGACACTTTACTCTCACAGTGCCTCTCTCCACCCAGGAGAAAAGTGGGCGGGAAGACTGGTGGGAAAAGAGAGGGCAGGAAGCAGGATTCTCAAGATGGCAGGAACTGAGAGAAATAGGAAAAAATTTTCAACCATTGTAAAATTCTGCAATAGAAAAAGTACAAAGATGCAGGAGCCACTAAGGAAGAAGCGGAACTGGGAGTAAAATATAAGGGAAGCGCGAAGGTTCAGACATCCCTGCCCCCCATTACTTTACATAGTGTTAAATTATAGAGCCGTAGTTGTTTATTCAGTACGTTACTTATAATATTCGTTTTTTTATAGGTAGTTCATTTGTCCCCCCTCCTCCACCGTATGTGCCACCACCCTCCTCACAGATGCCAGAACAACATTTCCAACAGTAAGCTTTTTTTCAATTGTTTCAATTTAATTTGGATTCTTTGCTAGAATCATTCGCTAATACACACTCAGATGTTCTTCTTTGAGGATATCAATGTTCGGTTCTGTTCTGTTTTTCTGTTTTGTTGATTAACAATTTAAATAGTGTATCCAATATATAATCAACCTAATTCTTATTTGTGCTATTGACATAAATCTGTTTTTGTTTGTCCCATAAAGATATTACTTAATTGATACACTGAACCTTGAGCTGAACAAATTATCAATTTGGTTCAAAGCAAACAAGCTTTACACTTAATAAATTTATAATATTATTTAAACTGAGGCAAAAAACACCATCCTCTGACTGATGCAAGTCTACAATACATGACAAAATTATCAACAACAGGTAAAGCAGTACGGTCCCCCCGGTGGAAGAGCTATTAATAGAGGTTTGAACTGACAAATGACTCCCACTATTGCGGACTGTCGCTAAATATTACATGGACTGTCACTCCAAAAGTGTTCCGAGTGGGGTTTTGTATTTTCTCTAACCATTTTTGGTTAGTAGATAAGGGCAAAAACAGCAGAGTTTTCTCTAAACATGTATTGAATTCATATTTCAGCTAAAGTTCTAATTAATTAATATTCTTTATCATCAATTTCATATCGATCCACAGCAATAACAGATGAATACAAGCACGTGACGCAATGTTTCATGTTGTGAGTGAGACACTGTTTTTGGTTATGGAAAAGCGCGCCAGCATCAAGAAATGGAGATTAGGATGTTGTTCCTTTCAAGTGCTTATCATGTAAGTTTGCATCCCTCCCCTCACCCCCTCTCCCGCCGCCGTATTCCTCCTCCGCCTTAGAGTGGGTTGGTGAGGATCAAGGTAGGCGGGAGAAGAGGATGACCGCGTATTGGGAAGCGGGATTCCCAAACAGGTGGCAGGAACCTGGAGAAAATAGGAAACAATTTTTGCAACATTGTGCAATATTTTGCAATATAGGAAAAGCACAAAAAAAATGGAGGTGGCTAATTACAACAGAAGGGACAGCAAGGGACAGCAACGGCATGGGGTAACAAAGTCCTGAGTGGGAGATGGTAGTGTTCAGGGAGCACTGCTGCCTCCGACCCCCACCCCCTGCCCCCTACATTGAAAATAGAAGACTTATTTACTTAATTCTCCAGGAGTAAACTTTTGACACTCTGCCTGTGCCCCAATTTTATTTCTGTCTGCCGGTCTCAACGCGTATGGGTCTCATCATTCTCGTACAGCTTCGGTAAAATAATCATTGTAAGATTAAAAGTGATGGGGTGGATCGTTAATCTTTTAGGAGTTTTAAAATTGTGTAGCTTGGTACAACAGGCTTCAGGGTTGTGTTTAAAAATCTCATTAATATTGGACGCATATGTTATAGTGATTTTTCTTTAATCATTATTCATGTGGTGTCCGTGACGCCCATGTTCTTTCCTAAAATGATGATGATGACATTATAGAAACAAAGTACTCTTGTTATCTGCAGTAATGTTTAAGCCGCAAAAAATATATGACAAGCAAACTAAACTGAGTGTATGGTTGTGTTGTCCTTAGAATAATTATTGTATTGGTACGCTTGTTAGAGTGAAAATTACTTTGAGAGCCTACATCCACAAGAATGAGATATATGGTTACCGTTATTGGGTAACCCTCCCGCTGCCTCACCCCCTCCCCCTGGTTGCCAGCTACTTTAAGATGTTTTTAATTAACCTCAATTTATTATTTTATCTGGTAGTATTCTCTGACAAGCTTCTGTGAATCTCACTGGAAACTGAGTGGATAAATATGAACCGTAGCAGACAGGTACTGACAGGATGTTCGTCAGTTAGGTAGCTTAATTTTATACATACCATCATGTTTTTGACAAAATGGCTAGAAAACAAAACTACATGCTTGCCTTTTAATTTTGATGAAATTTCCGGCAGTAGATCAAACCAATTGACAGCTCAGTGACATGGCCGCTGCTCGCTCGCTCCTCCCTGGATCATTCCATGCACAACCGTCTTCAGATGTTTTCGGACCCTCAGGACCACAAATTGAAGTTCCTCACACTTGCTAATATAACAGGTAAACGCTTGCAGGACACAATCAACTGACAGTTCTGGAGCCTATTTCTTTCCGCCATAGAAAGTGTTCACAGCCTTCTCTATTTTTCTCAGTAACATTGTTAGCTTATGACGCGAACGTTTGCCCCGCTGCCCCCTATCCACAGCCACCATCCTCCTCCTACGGCCAGCTCTCGCAACTCTCTTCCCGCTTTCTTCTCGAGCTACTCTCGTCGCCTCCTCTTCCTGTTATTCGTTGATGTAACACAACTAGTGAGGCTGTGAATCAGTTCTACTTCTGCACAAAGAAGCTGGTGCTTGAACAATCCTGTTAGACATAAAATCATGTGGAGTAATATTACTGCTACTCTGGTCCCTTGAGGGGATCGCTAGTCATTAAGCCCGGGCCAAATGAACGCATGAGAGCTATATGTCTTTATTCCCTTTCGCTATGCTCAGCCGAATAGAAAAACATTTCTATTATAAGTAATTGATACAAAACAAACACAACAGATTTTTGTGGAGGGAGCCGCCCAGCCAATTATCTGAGTTTATTAACATAGACCTGAATCTGTTGCTAAATGCAAAGATAGGAAACAAAATGGAGAAAGCAGTTCCAAGTAAAGTTTTAACCTTTAAGCTAAAATTATCAAGTATAAATACATAAAATAACAAAATAATAAGAAAAAAGCAAAAATAGCCTTGAATGTAAACTGGCCAGCAGCATTCACTCAAGCTTGAGTATTGTTTGTAATTCCGATAGCGGGCAATCCCGACCGCTTAATAAATTAAAACCCTCAATTGTGAATATCACACGCACTTGAGTGAATGATGCTGGCCAGTTTTACATTCAAGGCTATTTTTCTTTTTTTCTTATTATTTGTTATTTTATTGCTTATATTGATATTTTAGGTTTAAAGGTAATACTTTTTTGAACTGCTTCTCCATTTTTTCATATCTTGCGATTTAGCACGATTCAGTTCTATGGTAATAAACTCGATAATTGCCTGGCGGCTCCCTCCACAAACTGTTGTGTTGTTTGTCCTCATTACTTATAATAAGAAATGTTTTCTATTCGGCTGAGCATAGCGAAAGGGAATATAAGCCTCTCAACGTCATTTGGCCCGGGCTTAATGAACTAGCGATCCCTCAAGGGAATGTAGCATTATATACTCCACATGATTTTATTCTAACAGATTGTGCAAGCACCAGCTTCTTGGCAGAAGTAGACTGTTTCACAGCCTCACTATTTTTCTCAACGATAACAGAGAGGGCGAAGTGCGAGGAAATCGGAAGAGAGTGCGGAGCGCGAGGGGGTGGGGGTAGGGGGCGGGCAAACGTTCGCTCCATTGCTACAATGTTCCTGAGAAAATAGAGAGGCTGTGAACACTCTAATGGCGGAAGAAATAGGCTTCAGAACTGCAGTGAATTGTGTCCTTTCAATGTCGTTATCCGTTTGTTCTTTATATTAGCAGTGTGATTAACTTCAATTTGGTCTGAGATCTCCGAAAAACATCTGAGACGGTTTGTGCAGGGAATGATCCAGGGAGGAGCAGCAGCGCCATTCACTGGACCTGTCAATGGGTGAGCCTGCCGGAAATGCATCATAAAATGAAAAGGCAAGCATGTAGTTTGGTTTTCTGCCATTTTGTCAAAAACATGATGTTGTATAACATTAAGCTACTAACTGACGACAGCTCAGTAACCTCTGTACGGTTCATATTTTCCACTCAGTTTTCCGTGATTCACAGAAGCTTGTCAGAGAATACTACCAGATAAAATATATAAAATCGAGGTTCATTAAAAACATCTTAAAGTAGGCTGGCACCCATGGGGAGGGGGAGGGCGAGGGTTACCCATAAGGTACCATAATCTCATTTTGTGGATGTGGCTCGAAGTAATTTTCACTCTAACATGGTACCAATACAATAATTATTCTATAGACAACACACTATACACTCAGTTTAGTTTGTGTCTTATATTTTTGGCTTAACATTACTGAGATAACAGTACTTTGTCTATAATGTCATCGATCATCATTTTGGACAACATGGCGTCACGACACCACATGAATAATGATAAAGAAACTATAACATTGGTCATATTAATTATATTTAAACACCCTAAGCGGTACCAAGCTACCCTTGTTTAAAACTCCTAAAAGATACCGATCACCATCACTTTTATTTACAATGTATACCAAGCTGTACGAGAATTGAGACCCATAACGGGTTGAGACCGGCAGAA